>CATIWQ010871073.1:0-10153 GCA_949673415.1 Euphorbia schlechtendalii | reverse complement strand
TTAGTTTGATGTTGTGGTTAGTAAATGTGTTAGTTGGGAGTTGTATCATTCACCTATAAATAGGTGAGTAGTTTAGTTGTTTATCATCAAGTAGAAGTAAGAACTTCTTAAGAGAGAAAAGAAGAAAAATAAGAGTGAGTTGTAGTGTTGCATTTGAGTGAGTGTTCTTGTAACATTTTCTTTGAGTTTGATCAAAGTTGTTCTTTTGAGTGTTATATTCCCAACAAAGTGGTACCAGAGCCACATTCAAAGCTTGATTTCACTTCTAAAAAAATTCATTTCCAGGTGCAAAAAAACCAAGTTCAAAAAAATTTGCAGTTTGCAAGGGAATATAATTCTGTTGCTGTCTCCTTGTTGAATCCATTAGAAAATTTGTAGGTTGCAAGAGAAAAACAATCAATTGCAAAATCCTTCAGAAAATCTGTAGGTTGCAAGGGAAAACAATCACTTGCAGAAATCTGTCAGAAGACTCTTGCAAAGCACACAATGTTGCAAAAGACTCTATAAACAATCGCAACAGCCCGTGTACGCCTAGAGAAGCTATTTGAGTATTATGGAGAATGGAGTGCCATCGTTCCAAGTTCTAACACTCAACAACAACAACTATGGCAAGTGGAGTATCAAATAGAAATCTCTTCTCGGTGCGCATGATGTTTGGGATATCATAGAGAAAGGCTTCAATGAGCTAGAAAATGAAGCCACTCTTACACCCGATCAAGTAACAAGTTTGAAGGATTGTCGAAAGAGAGACAAGAAAGCTCTCTTCCTAATCTATCAATCTTTAGATGATGATGGTTTTGAGAAGATCTAAAATACAACATCAGCCAAGCAAGCATGGGAGAAGTTGCAAACAATACAAAGAAATTGAGAAAGTGAGAAAGGTGTGTCTCCAAACTCTAAGAGGTGAGTTTGAATCCTTACACATGAAAGCATCTAAGTCTATGTCAGATTATTTTCAAGATTAGCAGCCATCTCCAATCAATTAAGGAGAAACGGTGAGAAGTTAGAAGATGTGAGGGTCATAGAGAAGATACTTGATAAGTGTATATTTACACTTATAATCATGATATTTTCAATCATAAAACACTATGGTTTAAGTCATTTTATACTTCATATAAAAGATTTTACATGGTATGTAGTTGTTTGTTATGCAAATGCAGAAACTAGGTAAATCTTGGGAGTAAAATGATGAAAAGTGGAATTCTATGGAAAAAAGAGTGAAAAAAGGTGGAAAAAGATGCGTGGAACACAAAGATTTGGCTTACAATCGAAGTTGTCAAAGATCGGCAAAGATGCAAAGAAGAATCATGAAGAAATAGCATTTCACGATCGTGACATCTATTCGTGGTCTCGACTAGTTACTTTTCATAAATAGAAAACTACCAATCAATGTTCATGGTCGCAACATAAGATTTGTGGTTGCGACTTGTGACGGTTAATGATTATCTCTTATCAACTACCAACCGCTAGATAATAACAATCAACCGCCCTCAACTACCAACCAAAAAGACACCTTTTGGAAGTCAACCAATAATGAAAGGTGTCTTTCCATTGTGGATGAGGATGAATCTTTGCATCCAATCAAAATGAAGTGATGCAACTCCTCGCCAATGGACACGACTCTTCGTTTGGATAGATGCAACCCTTCATACTTTATAAATAGAGTTCAAAACCCAGCAATTTTATGGGGCATGGTGCATAGGATTACAAGTGTGGTATGTGATACATGCATACTTAGTTTTAGAGAAAAATCAGGTAGATTTCGCTTCGTTCTAAGTTAGCGATAAAATGTCTAAGTGATTCGAACCTTATTTCGATCACTAGATTTCTCTACATATTCGAGCGATTGTTGTATAAGTGTAATTGCAAATCACTTATCAATAAAGTTTTCGGTCTTCAATATTCGTTTATTCAATATTCACAAAGAATAATATCCTAGTTGAGGTTCTATACAGGCCGAGACCGAATTCAAAGTAGACTTAGGAATTGCGGGAATTGACGACTCCCATTAAAGAGTGGATACGGTTTAGTTAACTTTAGCCTTCAGTTTCATACCTTACAACTTTTCTTTATTTTCTTCTTATACTTTCTATTTCGAAGTTAATGATGTGTCTATGTGTCATATTGTGTATTTCGTGTTGAGTCTCTTGTATTAATCAAGTTATATGCTTTTGAGTTAACTTTAAGAGTGATTTCGGGGTTAACAAGATTGTGTATAATCACTGGATCTGTGATTATAACGCTGCTTAGTGAGCAAACATTTTTGAAATGGTAACTTGCTAAATATGACTATGTGAGAGCGACCCGTACTAAGCATAGTATTATTGTTATCCAGGTTTAAATAATCATCTTAATTTGTTTCCATTAGACTTAGAAATGTCATTTCATGTGTTGCTCTGTGGTGAATAATTGAATATCTGAGTGTCTAGAATCGAATCTGTTAAAGTAGTCTAGTGTACGTAATATCTTTGATTATTTTGCATGTTTTCTTTGCTATACTTGTTCATAGGGATAATCTATACCGATTTCTTCTACTCTAATCTATTTATACATTTATCTATTTATTTACCATTATATCCCAACTAACCCATAAAAACAAAATTATCTATTTTATTTTCTTTTGTTTTGTTACTCTAGTTGGTCTTTAGAACTGGTTCCTTCCCTGTGGGTTCGATATCTTTTAAAACTACATCGCAACTGTATACTTACAGTTATCATCATTTTTCTATTTGATAAGTGGTATTGACAACACCTGTACTTTAAAGTAAAAATCATGCGAACAAGTTATTAAACTTATCAGTAGAAAAGTGGCGAACAAGTTTTTGGCGCCGTTGCCGGGGAAGGCAAGTGCGTTTCTAGAGATCAAATTGCTAGAGATACGGTATATATTCTAATTATATCTATTTATTCCTTTCCTATACTATAAAATTTTCTAATCTTATCTTAGATGTTAAAAGATTATGAAATAATCATCTAGGAGGTGATAAGTCATAATATTTCATCTTAATTCTTGACAAATAGAAGATTTTCTTCTATTTTACCCATTCGCAACATATATTCACGCTCCTGAATCTCTTTGTTAAAACATTCTATTTCTTATTTTGTGTAGCCACGATCGCGACTTGTGATCACGATCGCAACTTATGTGAAAATTGCAGTAGTTTGGCAGTTTTTCGATTGTTTCTCTCAAACTCTATATATGAGAGTGTGAATTTTCATGATTCTTCAATTCAGAAATTCAAAATCCTTTTCCCTTAGATAATATATTTGTTCCAAACCTTGAAAGTCAATCAATCCTTTTCTTTTCTTCAAAATGGTACACTCTAACAAATCTATTCTCATTCCTCCTTCGAATCTGCAAGAGTGGTATGAAACACCTTTTCCTATTTACTCTCAAGAGGAAGGTGATCACTTGGAATCCATCAGAGATGCAGAATTCACAAGTTCCTATGTTATTCATAGGAATAATTTTAGGAATCTATGATAAGGTATTGAATTACCTTAGGATTCTAAACTTTGTTATCTATTCCAACATGATTATTGGAAATAGTGAGGATAATTGTAAGGAAATGCTGATATCGTTAGTATAGAAGGATGCTAAGATGGATTGTTTGGAATTTCATCACCAAGGGAAGAAGCATAAATTGTCAAGGAAAGCATTGGAGAAGAATTTAGGCTTCCCAAAAGCTTGTTACTACAAAATACTTCCTGGTTAGGATCCATTACCAACTTGGAATTGCCTTACTGGCCAAGCTGAATACAAATAGGAGTCTACCTATAGCCGGTGGATCCGTGGATTGTTTGCTCACTTTACACTTCTATCTAAGTAGTGCGCTGTTTGGCAGGACTAGTTCTGACACTGTCATTCCTGAAGAATTGTTTATCTTGGAAGTAGTTTGGAATGGCATACTTGTGGACATATCAGGGATTATGATGGATACTCTTATGTCTACCGCAATGAATCCTAGTAAGATAGCGTATGGTGTCGAACTATGGAAAATTTGTTAGGATAAGTTGGGGGAATGCCTTGTGTTGCGAAAGTCTTTACTGACGAAGATGAAATTCTGGAATTAACTACGAAAGTTTTCTTCGAGTACGGATTTCTAACTAAGTGTATTGGAGAAAAGGGGATAACCTATGATTGGAAATCATGGGATGAGCGAGTAAAAGCCGAAAAAAAGCAATCGCTAAGGAAGAAGGGAATAGTTCAGCCAACCTTAGGAGAAAGTTGAATGAATTAATGGAAGAACAAGTCTCTATTCATCGCAAGATTGACGACACTCTGATGTTTGATGTTGAAAGAGATATGCAGGAGTCGTGTTATAAGATTGATTAGATGATTGAATCACCAGCTCCTGAATAAATCATTTTCTTTTCATCTAAGTTTAAAACCTTGTATAGTCTTTTCTTTTCATTTGTTTGTTGTTTGTTTAGTGTTTATTTATTTGCTTGTGTATTTATAACTTATTTGTAACTATTTGTTAAATATGAAAACAAATTTGAACAACAAGATGTTGATGTTCAATTACTATCATCACCATGATCATTCAAGGTATGAAATAGTAAATATTTATCTTTTGTATTTAACAATGTTTGTGTTTCTAAGTTATTATAGGTACAAAGTCTAAAAATTGAAGAATTTGAAGAATTAAAGAAGATCATGACCATGACATACCCGCTCGTGAATATTGGGTTTCAAAACCTATTGTTTCTATGATTAAGGAAGTCATGATCACGACACGGGCAAAATATAACAGTTACAGATCGCAATTCAGCAGGCGATAGATGTTCGTAACAGCCATTAACGGCTAGTTTGAAGGATAAATGGCTATATTGATTATTTTGACCAATTAGAGACCTCTTAGAACTCTATAAATAGGTCTAAGTTGAACCCTAGCCACCACAACCTTCTATTAAGCCTACAAAATTCTGAAATTTTCATCTCTATTCTTTTACAATCAAAAAAACCTTTTCTTTCAACCTTCACTTCAAAACAATAATATGCCTCGTGTTAAGGTAGCCGCAAATAGGAGAGAAGTCCCGAATTACCAACAAGAGTACAATTGTCCTTTTCCAATTCATATAAGAGAAGTAGGAAAAAGATTCTAAATTCTTAATAAGTTGGAAATAACGGGTATGATTTTTCTTGACATGGTTTTCATGGAGACTCTAGGACTCCATGAACAAATGAGGATGCATCTTGCTGATTTGGGTTTAAGCCAATTTGTGGGGATGCAATTTCCACAAAATCGTGATTGGATTTTAGAATGTCTAGTGACATTCGATTTTAAAGATAAAAGGAAGAGGGCGATTCAATTTCGCAACCAAGGGAGGTAATTCACCATCACAAGAGAGATGATGGGTTTTTGGTTCGGATTAGAAATTATAAATTCATCAAGTATGACAGACTCTTTTCAACCAAATCAAGTTTAGGCAGATTCAACGGGTAAGAGAGTCTTCGACCCCCAAAATTCTCCCAATAAACTTAATAAGGATGAGTGCATTCTTTTTCTCCACAAATACCTTTCCACTTCGGTATTTTATCGAGTAGAGAATACCAAAGTCCAAAAGAAAGATTTATTTGTTCTCTCTTGTGTTTTGATGAAACAAAAAGCGGAATTCATGGATATCATATGGAACGTGATGAAGAAGAATTCTACAAGTATGAGAAACAAGATTAGGGCGGTTGAAATTATCACCACAATCATCTTGGGTGCAAGAAGCGAACTCCCCTATATCCAACAACCAGGTGAGTATTTTCGCTATATGGATGGGACTTACTTAAAGAATACCGAATTTCTTCAAGAGAATGATGGTGTATATTCTTTCTACTCCTACTCAAACTGCACCAAGAAGATAATCTCAATTCATGAAGATTCTTCTGTTGAACCATCTAATCCTACCGCTGACATCGTCATGGAAAAGCTCTAATGATTGAAGAAGAAGATGAAGAAGATGAAGATGAAGCTCCAGAAGATTGGAAGGTGAGCATGCAACAAAAATTGGACAATTGCTAAGCGGAACTTGGAGTAATGAAGAAGGACATGAAAATTCTAAAGAAAAGTAGTAAATCAATGCTTCGAAAATTACTTTCTTTCTTTAGAAAACAAAATTGTCAATTTACTCCTAGTCCCCTGGATTCTCCTTCTCAATAGAACTGGTTTTCTCTTTTCCTTACTTTTAATTTTCATATTTTTAGACTACTTGTTTGTTTTTAGATTTTCAATTAAATAAAGTCTTCCACAATGAGGACATTGTGTTCTTTAGTGTGGGGGGGTAATTGTAAATCCCAAAAATCCAAAAAATTAAATAAAATTAAAAACAGAAAATTTGAAAATTTTTCTTGATTTTGTGTTATTTACAATATCCATACCTATGCTATATTAACATATTGTCCAAGGTTATTATGAGTGTTAGGTATTTCAAGTTTGATCTCAGTGCATATTTCGAACAAGAAGTTTCGAATATACCACACAGTTGAAAGTGTGAGAGTTTTTACACAACATTTAACAATTGGCAAGGATGAGTGGTGAGTAACATTCAAAAGCAACATTCCCTGTAAGTTTTTATATATATATTTCAATGCAACATAAATTAGTATAAGTTATATAGTTTTAGTTTAATGCTACCGATAAGTTTAAGTGGAGTAATATCTAGTAGTGTTCTTACTATGAGTTTTATATGCTATTCTCGAATACGTCCTATAAGTATTGAGTGTGTTTAAAGTGTTGGTAAACTATAGCCATAATACTTTGAAAGTAATCAATAAAGGATGAGGGTATTAAGAATGAAAAAATCAAAAGAAAGAGAGGATAACCAATGAGTTATGCAAAATGTGAGGAATGGTATGGAGCAGAAACTACAACCACTCATTGAGTGAAAAAAATACCATAGCATGAAAAATGGGTGCAAAGTACAAAGTACTTCAAAAACATATACTTAAAAGAAAAAAATGAGAGAAAGTGGTATGGAGCATAAATGCAACCACTAAAAAAAGGAGAGAGTGGTATGGAGCATAAAATGCAACCACTAAGAGTGTTTTTTAGCATCCTAGGTTACCTAAAATGCCTTGAGATCAAACTTTCCAAAGTGTGCTCCTTTTGTCCTTTATACTTTATACTATACTTGAGAGAAGGTAATATTCGAGTATGCATATAATACTTATATGAAGACACGATTCGGTTGAACCTCCATTAAGAGCGAATGTATGTAACTAAACTATATAAATTGCACATTACTAATTTGTGGGAAATTTCGAAGACTTTACTTGAATCTTATGCAACGTGGAATGTGGTACTCACTACAATAGTCTTTCGCCAAATAAGGTACAAACTTGAATACTATTCATTACACTTTTGTTGTTTACCTTTAGGACAAGGCAAAAGTTATGTGTGTGGGTGTGATAAGTGTATATTTACACTTAGAATCATGATATTTTCAATCATAAAACACTATGGTTTAAGTCATTTTAAACTTCATATAAAAGATTACACTTGGTATGTAGTTTTTTTTTATGCAAATGCAGAAACTAGGTAAATCTTGGGAGTAAAATGATCAAGAGTGGAATTCTATGGAAGAAGAATGAAAAAGGTACAAAAAGATGCGTGGAACACAAAGATTTGGCTTAGGATCGAAGTTGTCAAAGATCAGTAAAGTTGCAAAGAAGAATCATGAAGAAATAGCATTTCGTGACATCTACTCGCGGTCGTGACTTATTACTCTTCATAAACAGAAAACTGCCAATCTATGTTCACGGACGTGACATAAGATTCGCTGTCACGACTTATGATAGTTAATGATTATCTCTTATTAACTACCAACCGCCAGATAACGATGATCAATTACCATCAACTACCAACCGAAAAGACACCTTTTGGAAGTCAACCAATCGTGAAAAGGTGCCTTTCTATTGTGGATGAGGAAGAATCTTTGCATCCAATCAAAATGAAGTGATGCAACTCCTCGCCAATGGACACGACTCTTCGTTTGGATAGACGCAACCCTTCATACTCTATAAATAGGGTTCAAAACCCACCAATTTCGTGGGGTATGGTGCATGGGATTATAGGCTTGTTATGTGATATGTGCATACTTAGTTTTAGAGAGAAAATCGTGTAGATTTCACTTCGTTCTAAGTTAGCGAGAAAATGTATAAGTGATTTAAACCTTATTTTGATCACTAGATTTCTCTACATATTCAAGTGATTGTTGTAAAAGTGTAATTGCAAATCACTTATCAATAAAAGTTTTCGTTCTTCAATATTCATTTATTCAATATTCACAAAGAATAGCATCCTAGCAGAGGTTCTGTATAGGCCGATACCGAATTCAAAGCAGACACAGGAATTGCGGGAATTGATGACTCCCATTAAAGAGTGGATACGATTTGATCAACTTTAGTTTTCACTTGCATACCTTACAACTTTGCTTTGTTTTCTACTTATACTTTCTATTTCGAAGCTTATGATATGTCTATGTGTCATATTGTGTATTTCGTGTTGAGTCTTTTATATTAATCATGTTATATGCTTTTGAGTTAACTTTAAGAGTGATTTCGGGGTTAACAAGATTGTGTATAATCACTGGATCTGTGATTATAACGTTGTTTAGTGAGCTAACATTTTTGGAATGGTAACTTGCTAAATATGGCTATGTGAGAGCGACCCGTAGTAAGCATAGTATTATTGTTATCCAGGTTTATATAATCATCTTAATTCGTTTGCACTAGACTTAGAAAAGTCATTTCATGTGTTGCTTTATGGTGAATAATTGAATATCTGAGTGTCTAGAACTGAATATGTTAAAGTAGTATGGTTTATGTAATATCTTTGATGATTTTGCATGTTTTCTTTGCTATACTTGTTCGTAGGGATAATCTATACCGATTTCTTCTACTCTAATCTATTTATACATTTATCTATTTATTTACCATTATATCCCAACTGACCCATAAAAAATAAAATTATCTATTTTATTTTCTTTGTTCCGTTACTCTAGTTGGTCTTTAGAACTAGTTCCTTCCCTGCGGGTTCGATATCTTTTACAACTACATCGCAACTGTATACTTGCAGTTATCATCATTTTTCTATTTGATAAGTGGTATTGACAACACCTGTACTTCAAAGCCAAAATCATGCGAACAAGTTATTAAACTTATCAGTAGAAAAGTGGCGAGCAATACTCCGATCGTTGGATCCCAAATTTGAGCATATTGTGGTGATGATTGAAGAAACCAAAAACTTAGAGGAAATGACGATTGAGGAACTCCAAGAATCACTACAAGCCTACGAAACAAAACACAAGAAGAAACAAAGGATCGTTGAATAACTCCTCAAGCTACAACTCAAAGATATGAATGAAAGCTATGATAATGGTAGAAGCCAACATGGAAGAAGCTGAGGCAGAGGTAGATGTTGAGGTCGTGGACGAGGCGGTAGCCATGGTCATAGATGAAGTTGGAATAATAACAACAATTCCAATAATAACTATGAGAACAGAGAAAGCTCCACTCGTGGTCGAGGAAGAGGCAATACAAATGCGAGGTATGCTAAATCTCAAGTCCAATGCTACAATTGCCAAAAGTTTAGAACTATGCTTCAGAATATAGAGCTCCAAGCAATATGGTCGAGGAGAAAGCAAATTTTGTGGAGGAAAAGACCGAGGAGAAAGAAACATTACTACTAGCATACAACAATAGTAGTGAACACCAAGAGAACACGTGGAATCTCGACACTGGTTCAAGCAATCACATGTGTGGAAGAAGAAGCTTGTTCGTGGAACTCAATGACGCAGTAAGTAGTGGTTTCTCATTAAGAGATGATACCAAAATATCCGCGAAGGGGAAAGGTAACATCCTCTTTCGTGCTAAAGATGGTAGCCACCAATTAATTTTAAATGTCTACTATGTGCCTAATATGAAATGCAACATCCTTAGCCTGGGCCAACTCTTAGAAAAAGGCTATGATATTCATATGAAAGATTATAGTCTTTTTATAAGAGATGGAAATGGAGATCTTATCGCTAAAGTTCGAATGTCAAAGAATAGAATGTTTCCTTTGAACATTCAAAATGATGTTGCGAGGTGTCTAAAGGCTTGCTATAAAGACTCATCATGGCTATGGCATCTTCGATTTGGTCATCTCAACTTTGGAGG
>CATIWQ010870994.1:0-28673 GCA_949673415.1 Euphorbia schlechtendalii | reverse complement strand
TCCAACCATACAACTCCCGCGTGTAGGGTTTTTAGTTAGTCTCTATCCTAGGTTTGGTTCATCTTAGTATCGTGAAAATACTAAGGAGCGCACTTGCAGAAAAATATAATGCATGATTGCATTTGTTGGGTAACACCCTAGGGAAAATGCCTATGGGTTATTTACATGAGGTTTATAAATGGGTTGTTGATGTAGAAGGTTCTTGTTGCCCTAAAATACACTCCAAGCCTCTCCCCAAATGGGTTGAGGGAGGTACATGCGATATGGCAACAAGTGCTCCACTCACTCAAGTACTATCTTTTCTCAGGGAGGCAGATTAGTACAAGAGAAAGCTTTGCGGTAATAAGGGTACCTTAGACTTATGGGCTAATCCCTTCTACTGTAATGCGTGATTATGAATATGTTATAATTAAGAGAAAACGGAATAATGTGATCAATAATTTTCGGTACTTATCCAAAATCTAAAACCTTTGAAAAACAAGTTTTAGAAAAATCCCCAGCAGAGTCACCACTATGAGCGGGCAACACGGAGCTGTGGGCTGAGAGCGCGCGAGATGAGAGGCGCGGTCCACCGGGGTGTTTGAAAAAAGGAGCCCGGGTCTGGGACCCGGGAAAAAAGGTTGAAAGAGAAAAACGCGAAAAACGTTTAAGATCGATTTGAACCCGAATCCGCCATCTCTTAGTGTGGAGTCGCCACATAGATTAGCTCTTTCCAGGAATTAGAGTCCTGCGAGGCTTAACGTTCAGGGGACGACCCGCCAAGACACAGAGATTCGGGTCCGGGATAAGTTGCTTATTTCTCATTATATCACATTAAATTACATCTACAGAAAACCATTTTCTTTTAATTGCGCATATTCGCACTTCGGTCATTTTTGGAGTTTAGATGCACGGTTCACGTATTGCGAAATAATAAATCATTCACAAAGCGGAAAAATAAACCATCCACAAAACAGTAAGGAAATGCGGAAAATAAAGATTACAAGGCTTCAAAAATCGGGGGATGCAACCGCCCGCTAACCTATTAATTACATTTTTCATGAAAATACATACAATAACCGAAGGAAAGTAAATCCTAGGCATACATCTAACCTGCATCAACAAAGGTTAGCATGGAATATGGCACATATGTTCGATTTGATTTTAGCGAGGCCCGTATGGCCTAATTAAAACATCGACGATTTAAGTTGTTAATTTAAATAAAAATAGTTCATTTTTATTTACACGTATATTGGTCAATTTTATTAGTGAAAATGATCGCATGGAAAAAGGTGGGGTTTGTTATCCGAGAATATATTTTATTACCTTCGTGGGGGTATTCTAATATAAAAATTAAAAAGAAATAAAAAAGGAAGAAGAGAATTACAACATTTACAATAAAATAAAATAATTCCTAGGTTCACATGTAGAAAGAAATTAAGAAGAAAAAAGAGGAGCATAAATAAGCAGCTCTAGGAACTCAGAGGCTTTACCCTTTTAGCGAGAATCCACTTCGGCGTGTCCATTCGATTCCCGGGAGCGTTCCTCATTTGTTTTTGTAGTTATTGTGATTTAATGTGAAAATAATGGTTATGTTGGAAAATAATGTGTTTATTTATCCGAAAGATAATAAGATTCGGGTTCTAAATTTATTTTAGGCCCGAGAATATTTGAGGATTTTAAAAGAAATTTGATGAAGAAATTTGATTTTAAGATGGAGAGATTTGGGATCCAAAAGTGTTTTGGATTCGAGAAAAGAAGTTAGAAGAAAAGAAAATATTTTTTTGTACTTTTTTATCTAAAGAGAATAATTTTTTTCTCTGAATTTCCCAGCCCCATGTATTGAAAATGACCCGACTATTTATAGAAAAAAGCCTTGAAAAATCCAAAATTGGGAGTAGTCTGGCGAGGCCTCGCCAGGCCTTTTGGGAGGGCTCGCCAGGGGAGGCCTGGCTAACTCGCCAGAACATTTGGCGAGGCTCGCTAGGATCCTGACGAGGCTCGCCAGGATCCTAGCGAGCATCGCCAGGTATCTGGCAAGCCTCGCCAGTCCCTTGGCGAGATTGGCCAACCCTCTAGCGAGCCGTGCCTCTCCAAGTATAAGCGAGGCAGGCTCCGGGTTCGGCTTCCGGTTTCGTTTTCGAAATTTTTTATGTATTTTTATATTTTTTAGTTAATTTTCTGAATTAAAGTCCTTTTAAATTCTATGATGAGGAAAACTCCCCTATGAAGATCATTGGACGGTCGAAAATCATGTGATTCGAGGATAAATATCCCAAAAAGCCGTCATCATTGAATGCGCGAGCTTGTACAAAAATCCCGTGTGCACACCCGATTTTCTCCCGAGCTATTACCCAATGTTTCCAGTGTTACATGATGAAGATTGGCTACCCTATAATTTTGTCATGCCAGAACTAGTGAAGTACAAAGGGGAAGGAGACCCTAGGTCTCATTTGGCGAACTACCAAACAATAATGAGGGCTAAGACGATCTTCAACAGAATGTTGGCAAATCTGTTAGTTGTCACCCTAGGTGAACTTGCCAACGAATGGTACAACAACCTACCTCCAAAAGTTACAAGTGACTATGATTTCCCCTAGATAAGAGAATGCATATATGCGTGAACTATCCATTTTAAACTCGTGGAATAATATGGGTTTCACTGCAAGATGAAAATGACAATGCAGAATCTGGAAGCTGTAAAACAGATGCATGGTGAGCTAATCAAACCTTATTATGGTAGGTTGACAAAAGTGCAAGTGCTGCTAAAAGATCATCTTAGCTTATCCAAGATGATCATGAAATTTCAAGATGGAGCATTACCAGCATATAGAAACCACCTAGGGATAGACACTTTAAATTTTTATAATGACGTGTTTGAGAAGGAGGAGAAGCTGGAAAGGATGGAGGCCATAAATGCCGCAATGGCTCCACAAGTCACTAGACCCTAACATAAGAAGACCTATTCGAGATCCTCATCAAAACCTAACTCTTCCTAGTCAAAGGGGAAATTGGTGCAAGCAGAATCGGTGGCATCCGTATGCTTACCAAAAGAGGAATATCATGGAATTTCTCCCTACTTCTCTACTTTGGGATTCATGTTCACTAAATTGCAGAGCTAAAGAAGCTGGAGAGCATAAAGCCCTGGCCCCCCTAAACAGGAAGAAAAGAATTACTTTTTCCACTATCATGTGATGCCATGTCACAGACTAATAATTTTAAGGATCACTTCAATGCCATCCGCAAGCTAATAGAAGACTAGGTGATAGCAATGCCCACTTTAAATCCTAATATGATGAGAAACCCTCTTCCCTAGTTTGAGGATAAGGTGGGAATGATCAACTCAGGGTTTGGAGGAGATATTGTCTAGTAGTGCATGAAATGAGCAGTGAAGGAACCCGTAATGATGATAGGATTAGGGATCGACCCCTACCATGTGATGACAAGTCTGGAGGTAGGATCGAGTTCATCAAATCCAGGGAAGGTTGAAAGTTGCCAATGCCGAGGTTCATGTTATGTAGAATGCATGCATATGACTACTAGGATGCTTTGAGCTTCCATGTATTTAATTACAAAGCTCTCATGAGGGTGCAAGGCCTCTTGGATGACCTGTTAGCATCTTTGTTCCCATGTTCACTGTTGGGAATAGCATGAGATTGGTACATGACCTAGTCTGCTTCAACTAGGGGCAATTGGCACCGCATCTCTTACGCCTTCAAATGCAATTTCTTATACATAGAGATGTCTGAGGCAAACATTATAGACTTGGCAGCTTGTATGCAAGATGAGGTCAAGACCTTCAAGGAATATAGATGTGGTGGATGTCCATACAAATTATGATAAAGGAGAAATGAGAGAGGATCATATTAATGGGGATGCTGATCAGTGGAGCACGCCATGAATTCCAACGAATTCTAGCATCACCTCAACTCGGGCAAGTTTGTAGACTTCAGAGAACTTATTGAAGTGGCATTGAAGATAGATGCGTAATTTCAAACTTTACTGTCGGAAGTAATGATGGTGGTGTCAGGCATACCTTTAGGTCTACCGTAGCCAAGTCAAGATGGGGGAATTAGTGACATCACCAATCTCCATGTCCAAGGAGCTTGCTAGGGTCTTTAGTATAGCCTATGTGGAATGCCTGTGTGTGATGAGAGGGATTCTCAAACATTTCACGTTCTCATATTTGAAATTTTCATGAGAGAGCAAGGACTCTTGATAAGTGTATAATTACACTTATTATCATAATAATTTTACACATTAAACACTATAGTTTATGTCATTTTTATACTTCATATAAAAGATTTCATATGGTATGCAGCTATTTTTTATGCAAATGCAGGTACTAGGTAAATCTTCGAAGTAAAATGATTAAAGTTGGAAATCTATGAAAAAAGAGTGAAAAGGTACAAAAAAGATGCGTGGAACTTAAGGATTTGGCTTAGGATCAAAGCTGTCGAAGATCGGTAAAGTTACAAGAAGGATTCTGAAGAAAAACACAATTCACAGTCACGACAACCATTCGCGGTCGTGACTTAGTAGTTTTCAAAATAGAAAGTTGCCAACCAAGTATTCATGATCATGACATGTACTTCGCGGTCATGACTTTGATGGTTTTTTAGTAAACTCTTCTCAACTATCAACTGCTAGATAAGAACGATTAACCACCATCAACTGTCAAACTAATAGACACCTATTGGAAGTCAACCAATCATGAATAGGTGCCTTCCCATTGTGGATAAGATTAAACCAATTCGACCAATCACAATGAAGTGATGTAATCTTTCGCTAATGGACACAACTCTTTGTATGGATAGAAGCAACCCTTCGTACTCTATAAATTGGGCTCCCAACTCACCAATTTCATGGCATGGATTGTGAGTGACAATTGGCATGGTAGAGATTGTGAAATTTGCATATATGATGTTTACGTGTATGCATAGATAGAGAGAAAAATCATGTAGAGTTTGTTTCATTTTAAGTTAGTGAGAAAATGTATAAGTGATTTGAACCTTATTTCGATCACTAGATTTTTCTACATATTCGAGCGATTGTTGTATAAGTGTATTTGCAAATCACTTATCAATAAAAGTTTCCATTCTTCTATATTCGTTTGTTCAATATTCACAATGAATAGCATCCTAGCAGAGGTTCTGTACTAATCGAAAAAATTCAAAGTAGACGCAGGAATTGCGGGAATTGATGGCTCCCATTAAAGAGTGGCTACGGTTTGATCAACTTTAGCTTTCACTTGCATACCTTACTACTTTGCTTTGCTTTCTACTTATACTTTCCATTTCGAAGTTTATGATATGTCTATGTATAATAATGTGTATTTCGTGTTGAGTCTTTTATATTAATCAAGTTATATGCTTTTGAGTTAACTTTAAGAGTAGTTTTGGGGTTAACAAGATTGTGTATAATCACTGGATCTATGATTATAACGCTGTTTAGTGAGCCAACATATTTGGAATGGTAACTTGCTAAATGTGGTATTGTGAGAGCGACCCGTACTAAGCATAGTAATATTGTTATCCAGGTTTATATAATCATCTAATTCATTTGCACTAGATTTAGAAAAGTCATTTCATGTGTTGCTCTACGATGAATAATTGAACATCTGAGTGTTTAGAACCGAATTTGTTAAATTAGTCTAGTGTATGTAATATCTTTGTTGATTTTGCATGTTTTCTTTGCTATAATTATTCGTAGGGATAATCTATATTGATTTCTTCTACTCTAATCTATATACATTTACCCATCATCATATCCCATCCTACCAAAAAAAAATAAAATCATTAATTTTTTTTCTTTTGTTCCGTTTCTCTTGTTGATCTTTAGAGCTGATTCCTTCCCTGTAGGTTAGATATCTTTTAAAACTACATCGCAACCGTATACTTGCAATTATCATCATTTTTCTATTTGATAAGTGGTATTGACAACACCTGTACTTAAAGCCAAAAACTTTGCGAAGAAGTTATTAAAGTTATCAATAGAAAAGTGGTAAACAAGTTTTTGGAGTAGTTGCCAAAGAAGGCAAGTGTGTTTTAGAGATCAAATTACAAGAGAATGGGCAATTAGATTTGTGTGTCAATAGATTTATTTATTTTTATTTTTTTAGCTTTACATGTTTATATATTGTTATTAACATATTTTTCTAGCTTATTCATTGAGTTTTCTTTCTAGCATGTGCATGCAAAGTACGCGTAGTTTGGGAGAAAGTTTGGCGTCTTTCGAATCAGAAATAAAAACGATTTGGTAGGACAAGGAAATGGAAATATAAGAGACAAGTAAGAAGGATGGCTGACAATGATGACCATGTTGAAAATCCAAATCCAGTTCCAGATCCACCTCAACCAAGGATCATGGATTATGTCATTCAGACCATCAATGGTAACGATTAAGGAATTGCTAGACTGTCAATTGCAGCAAGTCAATTTGAAATAAAACAAGCATTACCTCAAATGATTAGCAACAACGTGCAATATCATGGTCTAACCAATGAAAATCCAAATTCTCACATTGCAAACTTTTTAGAAGTCTATGGTACTTTCAAAATGCCCAATGTTCCTGATGAAGCAGTTAAACTTCGCTTATTCCCACATACACTTTGTGATAAAGCGAAAGTTTGGTTGAATTCATTACCCCCAAATTCAATCACTACTTGGAACCAATTAGCCCAAGCCTTTATGACTAAATATTTTCCTTTAGCAAAAACTGCAAGACTCATTAAAGAAATTACTTCCTTTACCCAGAAAGATAGTGAATCCTTATACGAATCCTGGGAATGTTATAAGGAACTTCAGTGAGTTTTTCCTCATCATGGTTTACCTTAGAATGTTATTCTGCAAACTTTCTACAATGGAATAAATTATGCTACAAGAGGAGCAATCGATGCTATGGCTACGGGATCTCTTATGAAGAAAACTAGTCAATAAGCTTTTGATCTTTGGAGATATGGCAAGTAACAATAGTATGTGGCCAGTGGAGAGAGCACAAGTAAGTATCACTAATCCTACTCATTCGCATGCTGCATCTACATCCTCTAGTTTAGTTAAAAAGGGCAATGAATTGGATTTTATTACTATTATGCAAGCACAAATATCTACTTTATCTAATAAGATAGATAATATGCATATAAGAGTAACCCTTTGACATGTGAAAATTGTGGTCAAATTGGACACACTGCTATTGAGTGTAACTTTAACCCATGTGTAGGGGAGCAATTAAGTTATGTTCAAAGATAAGGGAATTCTTATGGCAATAATGGAAATAACTATAGGAGTTCTAATTGGAAGTATGGTGATAATCAACAAAGAATTACCAGAGTACTAATAAAATAGGGCAATTAACAAGTAAAATATACAAGTTTCTAGATGGAGTTTGTAATAAGCAATCAGAGTCTGAGGAATGTTACAAAAAGTTAGAGAATAAGATGGATCAAATGTTTAAAAATCAATCATGTTCCATTCATAATTTGGAAATACAAGTTGGTCAATTAGCAAATGCTATTCCATCTAGAGGAAAAGGCTATCTACCTAGTAAAATAGAAGGAAATTGTAAGGAAAATGTGCATGCTATAGCCCTTCATAGTGGTAAACTACTAAATGAACCAAATCCTTCGGGTATGCTTGCTAATGATGATGTTGTTGAAGTACCAGATGATTATCCGAGTAAATCTGGTAATAAAGCAGGAAAGGATGAATAACCTAAATCCGGAAAGGTTAATCCCCCTCAACCATCATTTCCACATGAATGAAGAAGAAAAATGAGGATAAGCAATTCCATCGAATTCATCAACAAACTTAAAGGACTGGAAATCAATCTCTCATTCATTGAAGCTATTACTCAGATTCCTAACTACGGTAAGTTTATCAAAGAACTTTTATCTCGAAAACGTAGTTTAGAAGGAATATCAAAAGTATCTTGAACTGAAGACTACAGCAAGATAATAACCGCTACAATGTCCACTAAACTTAAAGATCCAGGAAGTTTGATAATTCCATGTAAACTTGGAAACATTTCTTTTCCAAAATGTTTATGTGATCTTGGGGCTAGTATAAACCTTATGCCTTTATCGATCTTCAAAGAGTTGAAGTTTGATGATGAAGTTAAAAAGACAAATATAGTCATGCAATTGGCTGACTAGTCTATTAAACGTCCTTATGGCATAATAGAAGATGTGCTAGTTAAGGTGGATAAATTTGTTTTTCCAACAAACTTTGTTGTGATAGATTTTGCATATGATGAAAAGTTTCCTATAATCTTAGGAAGACCTTTTATGCATACTCGCAAAGCATTAATAGATGTTTCAGAAGGAAATATTAAGTTAAGGATAGGTGTGAACACGGGATTTTGTATCAGCTTGCGCGTTCAAGGATGATCGCTTTTCAAGGTATTTATCCTCGAATCACACAATTTTCGACCGTCCGACGATCTTCAAATGGGAGTTCTCCTCATTAAAAATAATTTTTGGGACCCTAAATAAATATTTACGACCCTAGAAAATATTTAAAAGGTTTAAAGTGAAAATTTAAAGTATTATAACATTTTTAAGGGTCCAAAATAATTTAATCTGGTTATTTGGCAATATAGACTTGTATATGTAAAAAATAAATACATATAAAAAAGTAATTAATTAAAAAATACGAAAATACATTCTAAAAAAATATAATAATAATAATAATAAAACCCGAGGGAAGCAGAATCCCAGGTCTGAGGCAGGCCTCGCTGAAGTGGCGAGGCAGCTTGGCGAAAGATCGTGAGGCAGCCTCGCCCAAGATCGCGAGGCAGCCTTGCCAAAGTTGGCGAGGATGCCTCGGCAAAGTCACGAGGCGGCCTCGCCAAAGATCGCGAGGCAACCTCACGAAACTTTCTTTTTTGGATTTTTCGAGACTTTTTTTATAAATAGTCGGGACTTTTTCAGTACACGGGGCTCGAAAATTTAGAGAGAAAAATCCTCTCTTTCAGAAAAAAAATACAAACAATATTTCTTACTTTCTTCTAATATTTTCTCGGATAAAAAACACTTTTGAATCCCAAATCTCTTCATCTTAAAATCAAATTTCTTCTAAAATCCTCAACTATTCTCGGGCCTAAAATAAATTTAGAACTCGAGTCTGATTATCTTTTTGGATAAATAAACACTTATTTTTTCCACATTAAACTACAATTAAACCAAAACTAATGAGGAACGCACCCGGGGATCGAATGGACTCACCGAACTAGATTCACGCCAAAAGGGTAAAGACTCTGAGTTTCTAGAGCTGCTTATTTCGTGCTCCTCATTTTTTCTTTTTAATTTCTTTCTACATGTGAACTTAGGAATTATTTTATTTTATTGTAAATATTGTAATTCTCTTCTTCTTCTTTTATTTCTTTTTTAATTTTTGTATTAGAATACCCCCACGAAGGGAATAAAATATATTCTTGGATAAAAGACCTCACCTTTTGCCATGTGCTCATTTTCACTAATAAAATTGACCAACATACGTGTAAATAAAAATAAACTATTTTTATTTAAAATAACAACTTAAATCGTCGATGTTTTAATTAGGCCACACAGGCCTCGTTAAAATCAAATCGAACATACGTGATATATCCCCTGTGCTAACCTTTGTGGATGCAGGTTAGATGTATGTTTAGGCTTTTATTTTTCCTTCGAGTATTGCACATATTTTATGGAAAATGTAATTAATAAGGTAGTGGGTGGTTGCATCCCCCGATTTTTGAAAGCCTTGTAATTTTTATTTTTCACAATTATTTTCCGCATTTACCTACTGCTTTGTGGATGGTTTATTATTCCGCTTTGTGGATGTTTTATTATTTTGTAATATGTGAATCATGCATATAAAGTCTAAAAACGACCTAAGTGCGAATATGCATAACTAAGAAAATACGGTTTTCTGTAGATGTAATATAATGTGATCACTTAAGAAATAAGCAACTTATCCCGAACCCGAATCTCTATGTCTTGGTGGGCCATCCCGTGGACGTTAAGCCTCACTGGACTCTAATTCCTGGAAAGAGGTAATCCAGGTGGCGACTCCACACTAAGAGACGGCGGATTCGGGTTCGAACCGATCTAAAACATTTTCGCTCTCCTCTTTCAACCTCTCTCCTGGGTCCCCAACCCGGTGCACCTTTTTTCAAACACCTTGGTGGACCGTGCCACTCATCTCACTCGCTCTCGGGCCACCGCTCCGTATCGTCCGGTCACAGTGGCGACTCTACTGGGGATTTTTCTGAAACTTGTTTTTTTCAAACGTTTTAGATTTTGGATAAGTGCCAAAAATTATTGATCACATTATTCCATTTTCTCTTAGTTATGACATATTCATAATAACGCATTGTAGTAGAAGGGATTAGCCCATAAGTCTAAGGTACCCTTATTACCGCGAATCTTTCTCTTGTACTAATCTGTCTCCTTGAGAAAAGATAGTACTGGAGCGGGTGGAGCACTTGTTGCCATGTCCTATGTACCTCCCTCGTAAGAGGCTTGGAGTTTATTTTAGCGCAACAAGAACCTTCTACATCAGCAACACATTTATAAACCTCATGTAAATAACCCATAGGCATTTTCCCTAGGGTTTTACCCAACAAACGCGATCATGCATTATATTTTTCTGCAGGTGCGCTCCTTAGTATTTTCACAATACTAAGATGAACCAAACCTAGGATAGAGACTAACCCTACACGCGGGAGTTGTATGGTTGGAAGATATGATGTTGCATGCTATGTGCTACTTGTATACTACTTTCAATCTGTCATTGTATAAAAGTCATACTAACCACGAATTTTTGTGCAGACACTCGAATGCACACACTCATGATATTAAATGTACATATCACGTTATCATCATGATACCACATACACTATAGATCGTATCACCCTAGGATAACATAAAACCACATAGGGACATCACTTACCCCTTTTTCAGTGAGATGTCCACTTGACATCCCGTTAAGAGCCTGTACATGGCAAACATACCTTCTTTTACTGTATGATGTCCACTTGACATCCGACACTTAGCCCGCAAGGGGCAATAACCTTTCCACCACATTACCCACTCAACATCCAACTCACAGCCCTTCCGGGGAAATTATAAACACCAAAAGCCCAAACGAGGCAAACCTACCCAAAACCATTTGATGTCCTAAACCTATGCCCACACAAGGCGAACTTACTTCATAAGCCTTACCTTACCAAATCTTCAAGGGTATACGCCTCATACCTGAATCATTCGCCCACATAAGGTAATAATTCACGTATCACCACATACCCTCAAATAGTGATGACCACATAGGTATAAAAAACCTTGCCCTAATCTGGCAAAATAACCAAATCATTCTTTACATAGCCACATACGGTAGTTGTCTTCATTTCATTAGGGTATGTCACAATTTAACCTCCTCATCCCATGAGACCTAGTCATAAGATGAAACCTCAAACCATTAACCTATTACCCCACAAGTAGCTTAGTCAACTCACTTACACCACTCATATTACGACATTATACAAATCTCAAATCCAACTCCTGTTGTTGGATTTTCATTTCCACATGTTTTCATCTTTACCTAACGACTAACCTGTTTGTTTCAAATGGATTAACATACATGTTATTTCACATCATGGCATGCTAACCCTTGTGAATGCAGCCATAACATTAAACATCTCATGCATTACTCGCATCATGATTCATATAATGAATCTTACATGCACGGTCTAATATTCTACTCATGTATCAAAGGGGCTTGGAAGAGGCCGGCTCGCCGCCTGGTCCATGTTTCCCCAATTGTGGCCAATCTGGAGGGGGTTCCGTACATTAACTCAAGTGAGGACTCGGGTTCAGACTCAGATTCGATTCAACGCATGTCAATCAAGGCCAATCTGCAAGAAGAAGGTGCGGGGGAAGATCACCCTGTCCTAACGGGACAAAATTCTCAGCAATCGTCGGTCAGCGCCGAGATTGCAGCTGCCCTGACAACGTATGATAGCAATTGCCTCCTTATACAAGGACGAAAAGATCAATGGAAAGATCTCCAAGAACGAAACATCCATTGACTCACACAAAGATCAAAAGGATTGGAGCTAGAATAAGGCCAAAAATGTCAACCAAGAAAGTTGAGGCCAAACAATTGGGGCAATGTCGCAAAGAAGGAGTCAGATCATTGAGCACGTCAACAACTCCATCACATGACTCACCACCATTTGTGGGGTAGTCAAACAACCGACGCAATACCATAAAGAAGGAGTCAGATCGTTGGACACGTCAACAAATCCATCACAGCCATTCACAAAACTAAACAACCGGCACGACATCATAAAGAAGGAGTCAGATCATTGAACACGTCAACAACTCCACCACCACCATTCATGAGATTGAACAACCGATGAAATGTCACAAAGAAGGAGATAGAGAAGGAGACAGTTGTTGAACATGTCAACAGCTTCATCACACGGATCACCACAATTCATGGAACAATCAAGCAAAGGTCAAAGCAAATTGAATCTCCCCGAAAGGATCATACAAAGGTCAATACTAAAGATAAAAAGGAGCCAGATTGTTAAACACATTAACAACTCCTTCGCATGAAATGCTACTATTTGCAATCATCACACCATTAGAGGAAACACCAATATCAAGACTCATCATAGCAAAGTAATGCAAGCACCAACCAATCGTTCAGAAATACTGAATGAGACAATAAATGAAGTCATGGACATGGACGGCGACTGATCTACCAAATCAACAAAATCTTACACAATTACTATCATGCATAGGTGAAAGAAATAAATCTCTAAAAAGTAGTACGAACACAAAATAAATTTGTAATTAGCCTGTCAATTAACACTCAGTTGGTTGAGAAAAAATTAAGGCTTCTTTTCTTTTCACAAAAAGAATAGTTTGCTGAGTTGAAAACCCGAAAAAGGCAGCTCAGGCAAAACTTAGGACATCGAGAGAACCACACTAATTAGAAAACCTAAAAAGGCTAATTGATGGTAGGAGTCAAATCATTTGAAACATTTATACCCCTGTTAAGTTCATCAATGAATTGTCATTTTTGTTGAATCTTTATAAATATGCTTATCTTGATTGCTTGCATTCCAATGGTAGAATGTCGCAAGTAAACATCAAATAAAAAAATAAATAAAGAAAAATGAGTCTATTAGATTGAAAACCTGAAAGGGCGGTCCAGGTAAAAACTAAGACGAGATTCGATAGATTGAAAACCCGCAAGGGCGATCTATGCAAAACTTAGGACCATAGAAATATCAAATTCATCATCTCCTCCTCGGAACGGTACGAGGCATCATATACCTTCAACACTTTAGGCAAACGGCTTCCAAGCGATCATCGCCGACACAACGCGGGATCAACAACTCATCCAGTCTTTCCTCAAATCAGATCCAAGCTATAAACTCGAATCTGATTCAACGAACCCATGGTCATCGCTTTGAGGGAGTCGTCCATGGAATCCCTAATAAGACAAGTTATAGGGGCAACCATGCACTAGCACAAGAGAAGGCTCTTCAACCAACGAAGCCCACAACGCCTACAATAGACAAACATACATCATATGATAAATATTGTTCATGCATAAAAACATGCATATGTTACATTCGCATCATGATATTTACAAGCAAAAACAAGGCCAAACCGGAGCAACACCGTCCCAGAAAACAAGAACTTGCACCTCCACATGAGGAACCTACAAACAAGACGATGGCCCGCTCAAGCCTAAAGTCAACATTGCGACAAAGGCCTCCTACAATGGAGCGGTTCTCGAGACATCCTTGAATTTCTATTAAACTTATTAAAACGTATTAAAATAAAATTTTCCATGATTTGTTACAGGAAACAAGGAAATTCAAAATATAACTGAAGAAGGAAATGGTTATCTCAATGGCTGAAGAATGAAATAGTCCCATTAATCGACCGAAGAATGAAACGGTTACCAACCACTAAAGGGATGCCACAGAAAGAAATAGTCGACCCACCTGCAAGGGACACCAAGTACCTAAGGGATTCTGAAGAAAGAAACGGACAACCCTATGAAGACACAACGCCAAAAAAGGAGGCCTATGTTATCACCAATTGGGAATAAGAAGTCGCCAACCGCACCGGTCAGGTATATTCTCAATCCCTCCGCTCTTTTCGTGTGATAATACTAGTTATACAACCAACAATTATCACACGAGGGGCAGCAGTGAGCACGGGATTTTGTACCAGCTCGCACGTTTAAGGATGACGGCTTTTTAGGATATTTATCCTCGAATCACACAATTTTCGACAGTCCAACAATCTTCAAATGGGAGTTCTCCTTGTCAAAAATAATGTTTGGGACCCTAATAAATATTTAGGACCGTAGAAAATATTTAAAACGTTTAAAGTGAAAATTTAAAGTCTTATAACATTTTTAAGGGTCTAATATAATTTAATCGGGTTATTTGGAAATATAGACTTGTATATGTAAAAAATAAATACATATAAAAAATTAATTAATTAAAAAATATGAAAATACATTCATAAACCCAAGGGAAGCGGAATCCCAGGTCTGTGGCAGGCCCTGCCGAAGTGGCAAGGCAGCCTCGCGAAAGATCGAGAGGCAGCCTCGCCAAAAAGGCGAGGTAGCCTCGCCAAAGATAATGAGGTAAGCGAGGTAGCCTCGCCAAACTTGGCAAGGTAACCTTGCCAAAGATCGTGAGGCATCCTCGCCAAAGTGGCGAGGAATCCTTGCCAAAGATCACGAGGCAACCTCGCCAAAGTGACGATGAAGCCTCGCCAAAATGGCGAGGCAGCCTCACCAAAGATCACGAGGCAGCCTTGCCAAAGTTGGCAAGGAAGCCTCGCCAAAGATCGTGAGGCGGCCTTGCCAAAGATCGCGAGGCAGCCTCGCAAAACTTTCTTTTTTGGATTTTTCGGGACTTTTTTCTCTAAATAGTCGGGTCTTTTTCAGTACATGGGGCTTGAAAATTCAGAGAGAAAAATCATCTCTTTCAGAAAAAAATACAAACAATATTTCTTACTTTCTTCTAATATTTTCTCGAATCCAAAACACTTTTGAATCCCAATTCTCTTCATCTTAAAATCAAATTTCTTCATGAAATTTCTTCTAAAATCCTCAGATATTCTCGGGCCTAAAATAAATTTAGAACCCGAGTTTGATTATCTTATTGGATAAATAAACAATTATTTTTTCCACATTAAACTACAATTAAACAAAAAAGAACGAGGAACGCTCTCGGGGATCCAACGGACTCACCGAACTAGATTCACTCCAAAAGGGTAAAGCCTTTGAGTTCCTAGAGCTGCTTATTTCATGCTCCTCTTTTTTTCTTTTTAATTTCTTTCTACATGTGAACCTAGGAATTATTTTATTTTATTGTAAATATTGTAATTCTCTTCTTCTTCTTTTATTTCTTTTTTAATTTTTGTATTAGAATACCCCCACGAAAGGAATAAAATATATTCTCGGATAACAGACCTCACCTTTTGCCATGCAGTCATTTTCACTAATAAAATTGACCAACATACGTGTAAATAAAAATAAACTATTTTTATTTAAAATAACAACTTAAATCGGTGATGTTTTAATTAGTCCACACAGGCCTCACTAAAATCAAATCGAACATACGTGATATATCACCTGTGCTAACCTTTGTGGATGTAGGTTAGATGTATGTTTAGGCTTTTATTTTTCCTTCGGGTATTGCACATATTTTACGAAAAATGTAATTAATAGGGTAGCGGGTGGTTGCATCCCCCGATTTTTGAAAGCCTTGTAATTTTTATTTTTCGCAATTATTATCCGCATTTACTTACTGCTTTGTGGATGATTTATTATTCCCCTTTGTGGATGTTTTATTATTTTGCAATATGTGAATCATGCATATAAAGTCTAAAAATGACCTACGTGCGAATATGCATAACTAAGGAAATATGGTTTTCTGTAAATGTAATATAATGTGATCACTTAAGAAATAAGCAACTTATCCCGGACCCAAATCTTTGTGTCTTGGTGGGCCGTCCCCCAGGTGGCGACTCCACACTAAGAGACAGCGGATTCTGGTTCAAACCAATCTAAAACATTTTCACTCTCCTCTTTCAACCTCTTTCTCGGGTCCCTGGCCCGGTGCTTTCTTTTTATAAAACCCCGGTGGGCCGCACTTATGAAATCGCGCGCTCTTGGCCCACCACTCCATGTCGTCCGCTCATAATAGGTGATAATATTGTGGAATTTAACATGGGTAAAGCTGATAAATATCCAATGGATGAAGATATATGCATGAAACTTGACTTGATTGATGCTTGCATCCAAGAGGTTGTTAAGTTAGATTTCATTCATGAATATGAAGTCGAGGGGTTGAAAAACACAGTCGACACTTAAATCTCTTATATTTTCCTAAAAATTGTATATATTTGTTTTTATGTATTAGTATAATATAGTAGTATATATTTGTTTTTATGTATTAGTATTGTTTTTTTCAAATAAAAGAAAGGAACAAAAACTTTTGGGTTTTGACATATCGCGATCACGACCTATATCGCGCTTGTGAGTGGGCGACACGGAGCAGTGGGCCCAGAGCATGAAAAATGATAGCACCGGGGTGTTTAGAAAAAGGTGCACTGGGTCGGGGACCTGGGAAAAAAGGTTGAAAGAGAAAAGCGAAAATGTTTTAGATCAGTTCGAACCCGAATCCACCGTCTCTTAGTATGGAGTCGCCACCTGGATTAGCTCTTTCCAGGAATTAGAGTCCTGTGAGGCTTAACATCCGGGGGACATCCCATTAAGACAAAGAGATTCTGGTCCGGGATAAGTTGCTTATTTCTCATTGGATCACAATAAATTACATCTACAGAAAACCATGTTCTTTTAATTGTGCATATTCGCACTTTTTTTGTTTTATTTTAAATGCATGATTCACGTATTGTAAAATAAACCATTCACAAAGCGGAATAATAAACCATCCACAAAGTAGTAAATAAGTGTGGAAAATAAACACGGAAAATAAAAATTACCAGGCTTCCAAAAATCAGGGGATGCAACCGCCCTCTAACCTGTTAATTACATTTCCCAAAAATTGAAATATCTATACTTGAAGGAAAATTAAAATACTAAACATACATCTAATCCTAATCTACCTGCATCCACAAAGGTTAGCACAGGGGATAACACGTATGTTCGATTTTGAATGTAGCGAGGCCCGTGTGGGCTAAAAAAATCAATCGCGATATTGTGTTTGTTATTTAAATAAAATAGTTCATTTTATTAGCATGTTGGTTGCTCATTTTAATTAATGAAATTGCTCGCATGGTAAATTGGTCAGGGCTGTTATCCAGGAATTTATTTTATTCCCTTCGTGGGGGTGTTCTAACACACATCTCCTTTTAATAAAGAAAAAGATGAAGAAGAATTACAGCAGTTGAAACTAAAATAAAATGATAAAATCCTAGGTTCACAGATTAAATCAGAAGAAGAAATTAAACACTAAAAGCATGAGAATTGCAGTTCTAAGAACTTAGAGGCTTACCCTTATGGAATGAATCCACTTCGAAGATATCCGATTGGCCGTTGAAAATCCTCCTCATCCTTTAAGTTTTGGTAAAAAAATGTGTAGGATGTCCAAAAAAAGTTCATCTTGTTCTTGGAAATTTAAGTCATTCTAAAGCTATATTTTTTTGATAATTTTTGAGATCCCGATAATCGAAAAAGACCTGATTATTTATAGGAAAATCCTAAAAAATCCAAAAAAGGTAAGTCTTCCCTGCGAGGGGCCTCGCCGGAGAAAATCTTGGCGAGGCTCCTCGCCGTGTCCTTGGCGAGGCTTGCCTCGCCAAACTCTCAGTGAGGCCTCACCGAGAGTATTGGCGAGGCTAGCCTCGCCAACGCTCTTAGCGGGGCCTCACCAAGAACTTGGCGAGCCTTGCCTCGCCAAGTTTGGCGAGGCACTCGCCAACGAGGCTGGGCCGGGATCCAGTCCCCCCGGGTTTTCAGTTCTGAATTTTTCTTGTTTTTTCGTATTTTTTATTTAATTAATTAACTTCTGAATAAAATTAAATAATTTCATTGAAAACTTCTTTCTGAATTAGAGACGAGGAGGATTCCCATTCGGATACGTCATGATACTCGAAAAATGTGTGATTTAAGGTTAAAATCCTGAAAAAACCATCATCATCG
Source organism: Euphorbia schlechtendalii (assembly GCA_949673415.1). Lineage (NCBI taxonomy): Eukaryota > Viridiplantae > Streptophyta > Magnoliopsida > Malpighiales > Euphorbiaceae > Euphorbia > Euphorbia schlechtendalii. Next base: position 10,512 of record CATIWQ010870994.1, on the reverse strand, counting down.
AACGCGCGAGTTGGTACAAAATCCCATGCTCATAGCTGCCCCTCATGTGATATTGCTAGTTGTATAACCAGTGTTATCACATGAAAAGAGCGGAGGGATAGAGAGAATACTTGACCGGTGTGGTTGGTGATTTCCTGTTCTCAATTGATGATAAAATAGGCCTTCCTTTCTGGCATCGTGTCTTCGTATGGTTGTCCATTTTTTTCTTCAGAACCTTTTAGGTACTTGGTACCCCTTGTGGGGGGGTATACCATTTCTTTCTACGATGTCCCCGTTGTAGTCGGCAACCCTTTCATTCTTCGATTGATAAATGAGGTTGTTTATTCCTTCAGCCGTCGAGATAGCCGTTTCTTTCTTCGGTTTTGTTTTGAATTTCCTTAATAGTATGTTGACTTGGTTCATGTAATAAATCAACAAAAAGGAAAATAATGTTATAACATTTTATGGTGAATGTTTTAATTATTTGATTGAGTTTATGCGGAGTAAAAAATTTTGTCCCTTCAATCAAAAATTAAACCATTGATAAATAAGTTAAATGAGTTTGAGGAATATCGGGGGTATCCCGTGCATCATTCCATAGTGTTAGGAGGCTCCAATTGGAAAATAATAAATAAATAGGTGGGGCCCATTTATTTTCTTTATAAATAGGGCTCCCCTTCCTTTATTTTTTCTTCTCTTTTCATATTCTTCATCTCTCTAAAACACTCTCGCTCTCACCTCTCTCTAGAAATCATGCTGTCGAAGGTTATTGGCAGGGTACTCTATCTTACCTCTAACCTCATTCCTCAACCTACCGATGATCCCGATGTATTTTTCGTCGATATTGACGCTGCATATGGTTTGGCAGCGAGCAACACTATGCTGGGGTTTACAATTACTTCTTCTATAGTGACTTTGGATCCTGATTTTCTAGCTCAGGCTCACCTTTCCTGGACCGAGGTATTTGCTAATAACATTCTTATTTATCATTTTTAGTGCAATTTATCCTATTTAGTAACTAGATTGGAACCGATCCTTAAATCATGTCATGGAATTTTATCATAGAAAAAATAATAAATATACAAATCAGGTTCGACAAAAATTTTTTAGCAGAAACAAGGATATTTGGCTACGGTCTGACCCTCGCTAAATATTCCGGCGAGGGTCCGAAAGGACCCTCGCCAGGCCTTCTAGAGAGGGTCCTTCGGGGTCCCTTGCCAGAGATGCCTGGCACGGCACCGCGGGCTTGCCTTTTTTTTGGGAAAAGTGATTTGAAAATAATTAAAGTTCGGAGTCCAAACGTCTTTCGGATTCGAAAGAAAAAACTTTGAATAAAATATTTGTCTATAAGATAATAGGACTTGGGTTCTAAATATTTTTTAGACCTGAGAATATTCGAGGATCCTTTTTCAGAAACGTGAGAAGTAGGATGATTTGCAAATAATAAAGTTGGGGATCCAAACGTGTTTTGGATCAAATTATTAAAAGAAAATGTTTTGGGTGTTTTTGCATTTAATTAATCATGCATATTATTTTATCTCGTTTGCAGTCCCCCACGCTTCATCCCACGAGCGGATATACCACTATTCAGGCATGGTATCGTCACACCTCTTCTCACCCTGAGCTTGTTCAGGCCATCGCAGCCACCAGTTTTGGTATTCTGGCGAGATCTTTATGGCCTACATTATTGCCGTATGCAACATTGGTTGCACTTACTCAGAGGTGGTGCGACATTTCGCGCACCATCCATTTTTTGATCGGGAAGGTTATCGTCACTCCTTTTGATATCATGACGATCACTAGTCTACCATGGGCTGGTAGTGTGATCCGATTTGATGCCTTTTTAGAGCGGTTCTTCAAGGTTCCCACTATTTGTTATCGCGTCAAGGACTTGCTCGGTGTTGACCCCCGAGGCTGGGCATTGAGTTATAGCATGTTATTTGACTACTGGAAGAGTCGACATACTATTTTTGTATTGAAATTCCTTTGTACGTCAGATCATTTTTGGCCACCCTATTGAGTGTCACATTTTTCCCGGTCTCAAAATGCGAGATCAACTATGGGTTGATTGAGATTTAGCGAACTTGGATATTAACTGGCCACGGGCGATCCTGGCACAGACTTACTTCGCCCTTGACTTGGCTATTTGAGGTCACTTACAGGCTCTACGTTGCTGCCCCATGGTTCTTCAGGTATTGTTTGTTTACTTTGTGAATTGCGTATGTCAATTTTTTTGATTGATTAATCTTAATTAACCTCTTTATTTTTGTAGGCGTGGGCCTTCTTTTATCAGTTCCTTCCTACCCCGCAATTTGTTGATGCTCCGAAGGATGTCCCGTGTATGGCTCGGATCTGTTCATCTTTCAAGGGTGATATTTTGGATTCTGCTAGCTACTATCAGCATCTTTGTGAGTTAACTCTTGAGCAAGTGATGGACCTCATTTCTATGGACATGATCGCCTTTTTATCTTTAGATTTATTCTGACTTTAACATTCTTTCTTTTTAGGTGGAGCGCAACCCATGGAGGGATCTTCCAAGGTATCATATGGCGAGGGAGATCCAACAAGATGTGGATCGCAACCGCTTCATCCTTGATGGGCCCAGGACCTGTGAGTGGTACCTGGGTGAGCGTATTCAATTCTAGCGGACTAAGCCAGTATCCGAGAGGCGCATTCTGCCTACTCCTCCCACCGGACTATTTTGGGTGCACTTGGTGGTCACTGATCCTGATGAGCGGGAGGTGCTCTTTGAGGATCATGGCATGAGGCTTTCTGGGCAGCGTGGTGACTACGAGGCCTTTATTCGGGAGAGGTCGCTCCCTCTTCACCCACCGACTCAGATCGAGGCGAAGCATCCTCCTGCTCGTGTTAGGGGTCCGAGAGTTGATGGTGGTTCTGGTGCAGGTGCTAGCGGCACTGATGTGGGATGCCGGGTATGAATGTGTTAACTATTTTACCCATGTTAATCCCATTTCTGACTATTTGTCTATCTTTGTAGGAATTCACCCAGAAGAGGGTTCGAGTGCAGGACTTGAATGCTATGATCTGGGGGGCAAGTACCTCTTCCTTGGGACTTGTTGAAGGAAGATTCGTGATTCCCCTTGACTCCACCTTTTACTTGATGGGTTCCATGGGGATCTCGCAGCAGGTGCCTCTTCCGCCGAGCTTCCAAATGTTGGCCTATGATCCTTACAATACTACTCACGTGAGTTTTAGATCACAAGAGATCATTGGGGGCGTTTTGATGTTTGTTTACTCACTCTTTTCCTTTTGTAGGTCATACGTGAGGAAATGGATCGGGTAGCCAGGCATTCCTTTACATTGAGAGACTTAATGATTTCACAGGATGGGATGTTGATATTTCTCATCCTGTCATATGTGATGCATGAAATGTCATGTTTTTTATGTACATGGATGTGATTTTCGTGACATGTTTTATGACTGTAGGATATGGCAGCGAGGAGCGCAGAATTCAAGGGACGCTACTAAGAGCTCGATGGTCAATTCCAGTCACTAGATATGAACCATCAGGATCTAGATTCTCTCTACCATGGCCTTGAGGTTAGTCACCAGGAGCTAGGAGTCTGTTACTAGAGTTTGGAAGCTAGTCACCAGTGTTTGCAAGCTCAGTATCAAGAGTTGTTACAGAAGAACGCCGCAGCAGAGCAGGCTCGAGTAGAAGCGCGAGCATCCACCTTAGGCCTCCACCAGCCTTTTACGTTTGATCTCAGTTCCCTGCTTGATGACCCAGATGTTGGGTAGCTCCTCCCTCCAGAATGGGACACCGATTTTCTTCAGGTTCCTCAGCCTCCTCCTGTGTCCGATTTAGCTGATGGTGTTCCCGGGAGACTAGGTGCCGAGGACTTTGAGATATCTACCATGTTGCCCCAAAATTTGGTGGGTGGAGATAACGCAAAGGCGACTCATGCTTAGAAATTCCCATTTAGCTTTAGTTTTAGATTCCTCCTCTTTTTCGAATTGGACTTTTTAGATAGCTCCTCTTTGTAGAATCTTAAAAAATCTTCTGATTTATGAAAGAAAAGGGGATTTTGGCCGTTTGTAGTGCTGGGGTCCCCACTTGTGGTGTTTTATTTTATGAACATGCTTGCTTGTTTGTGAATGTTTTTCGTATATGTATGTATGCATGTTAATGCTAATGTATGCGGTTAATATGTGTAGGCAACACCGGTCATGAGGGATTTTCTTTAGCTCTCTTCCTTTTCTGATGTAGACCTATAACATGCGCCTTAGGGTCTTTCTCCGCACTGTTCGGGGACCCGATTGGTGAAGGATAGAGCACTTTGGTCTGTGGGGTCTTCAATACCTTGCTTATAGGCCAGTGAATAGGGCCTTCATTCGTGCTACTTTGAAGTTTTGGGATCCTACCACTCATGTTTTTCATTTTACCGACTTCGAGCTTTGCCCCTTGGTTGAGGAGTTTCATGCTATCCTGGGGGCTCCCTTTTTCGAGGGAGTTGATGCCGATATCCCCCGCGAGACTATACTTCGCCTTTCCTTCTTTCCAATTTGGAGGTGAGGATAAACTGAAGGGTTTAAGGAACTTGGAGTCCAGTGGGAGCTTTTTATCAACTCCCCTAATTTTGGTGGTTTTCCGGGTTGAAACAGTCATTGGCTGGTTTGAGACTACACCTAGCACTCATCTAGCTTGACCTTCGATGCGACTCTACTTTTTCTGGTGGAGTTTGTTTGCGAGGTTGGAGCGATTGCCCCTTTTCTCTTGATGTCAGTCATTGACCCACTCTCCACAGGCCTTTCTCCTGCAGCTTTAGCCTTGGCTGAGTATCTGATTCACTTAGATGCTGCTTCGGTGAATTTGGATTTAGCAAGAGACCATTTTGCTCTACTAGAGGTAATTCTCCTTCTTTATCCCTTTCCTTCATGATTTTCGTTATTTGTTTAAACAAATGGATTAATGTTGGTATGGCTATTGGAGAAGCTTTGCTTGACTGCTGATCCACGTTTAGGGAACGCTTAGTACCTCCCTTCGCATTGTGGTCCTACAAGCTTTACTAGGAAGGAACATTGTTTGCTGAGTGAAGGTGCTTGGATAGAAATTCTAGGCTCCTACCGAGCTTTTGAGATTCGTTGGCTCAGCCCTTGGTTGGAGATTCTGTTTGTGGTTACTGTCATCCATGATTCTGGTGTTTTACTAATGGGGTTGTTTGGCATCACATCCTATTCCCCTTCTCGTCTATTTAGGCAGTACGGGAGTCAGCAACGGGTTCCTAGGTCTATATGTTCAACCCGTTTCCATGACTTCGATCCTGACACACCTGATGCTATACGATGGCTTTGGGCACGCACTTGAGTTGTTATATTAGATTACACCATCCTGGAGACCACGGATACTGATGAATTCTACCGTGGATGGCTTGGTGAGATCAAGGTTCTCCTCGATGCTGATCATCACTTTATGGTGTCTCGTTAGTGGGAGAGGGATGAAGATGGTTTGGACCCCCTTCCTCATACTTCGAGGAAGCGTGCACGGTGGAATGACTGGCACCCTTAGATCTTATTTGCCATGTGTTTTCTGACTTGTGTTTTAGGCTTATTCTTGGATTTTGAAATTTTATCGAATTTTATTTACTTGCGATATTCTGTATGCACACTATTCATATAAACATAAACATAAATCCATGCAAACATAACACATTTCATTAAACAACTTTAAAAATGGTAAAATATTTCCAATGATTTGAGTCCTACCGCCTGTTAGCCTAGAACAGGTTTTCTAACTCGCGGTCCCTCTATTCCTCACTGTGTCCTAATTTTTTGCCTGAGCCGGCCTTCACAGGTTTTCAACTCAGCCGACATTTCTGTTTTTTATACAAGAATGGTCCTAATTGTTGCCCAGGTAGCCAAGTGCCATTTGGCGGACTAGTTTCTCTCTCTTTTTTTGTTTACCGCTTTTGTAAATTTATTTCTTTTATTTTTACACATGGTAGCGCTTGAGCTTATCTTGATTGATTGGATTGACGAACTCATTTCCATCCATGTCCATGATCTTAGTAGCTCCTTTGCTCAAAATTTTCTCAATGACATAAGAACCTTCCCAGTTTGGGCGAAACTTTCCCCGTTGGTCCACATTTGAGGGTCTCATTTGTTTCAGAACCAAGTCTCCTACTTTTAACGGTTGGCTTCTACCCCTAACTCGATTATTGTATGCCCTAGCCATGCATTGTTGGTACATCTGCAAATGATCCAGTACCTTTAGCCATTGTTCGTCAATCATTCTCAGTTGTTCAAATCTAGCTTTTGCCTATTCTGACTCTTCTAATCTCACCTCTAGTGCTACTTGAAGTGATTTCACTTCCATTTCAACCGGTAAAACTGCTTCCATCCCATACACTAACGAGAAAGGAGTTTAATTGATAGGAGTTTTGACACTCGTTCTATACCCCCATACTGCGAATGGCAATTTATTAGCCCCAGTCCCTGTAGGTAACAACCATCTTGCTTAAGATTTTCTTAATCGACTTGTTGGCTGCTTCTACTACTACATTAGCTTGTGGCCTGTATGGTGATGACCGATGATGCTCGATCCCATATTTCTTCATTAGGTCTGATGCGACTCCTTGGAATTGAACCCCATTATCCAATACGATGTGATGTGGAATGCCATATCGGGCTAATATATGCTTTTCTATGAACTTGGTCATTTTCTTAGTAGTGATGTTGGTGTAAGCTTTGGCTTCCACCCATTTTGAAAAGTAGTCAACTGCTACTATAATGAATCGATGTCCATTAGTCAAGTTTGGTCGAATCTTGCTAATAATGTCGGTGCCCTATGCTGAGAACGGCCAAGGAGTAGATAAGCTATGGAGTTCAGATGGGGGTAGATGACTGATGTCACTGTAAATCTGGCACTTGTGGCACTTTCTTACTTTCGATACATAGTCTGTGACCATTGTTGTCCAATAATGTCCCTGGCATTGTATTTTCTTAGCCAATGCTATCCCATTCATGTGTGGACTGCAATCTCCCGCATGCATTTGTCTCATTACCAATAATGCTTCCTGTTCTGTCAGACATCTCAATAGCATTCCTTCTGATGTTCATTTGAACAAGTCCCCTTCTACTAGACAGAACTGAGTCACTAACCACCGTAATGAGTTTCTTTCAAAGTCTATTGCACCTTCTAAGTATTCTCTGGTCTGTAAAAATTTGACGATGTCGAAGGACCAATTCCCGATAGCTTGTTGATCCTCCGTTTCCACTAGGCGATAGTAGAAGGGTTCTTTGGCCATTTGTAGTAAAACAGGCTTGATTGACTGAGTTCTAGGACCCTCCTACATTGATGCTAGTGTAGCGAGTGCATCTGCCATTTGGTTTTCATCCCTGGGCATGTGTTTGAAGATGCATTTGGAAAATTTTTGTGAGATTTTCCATACTGCTTCCACATAAGGACAGAGTGATTCTTCTCTTATTTCCCAATCACCAGTGACTTGTTTAATAACCAGAGCTGAGTCTCCCACAACCGAGACTTCTTTTTCCCGTGCTTTTCGAAGTGCCTCTAACCCAAATAGGCAAGCCTCATATTCTGCCCAATTGTTTATTACTGGGAATTCCAACCATTTGGAAAGGTGTATAACTTCGTTTTGTAGTGTTATCAATACAACACCTAGGCCGGCTCCATTTCTATTCATTGCACCGTCGAAGAACATTTTCCACTCTGCACCGACGTCCTCTATCAATGCTAGTTGTTCATCTGGAAATTCTAGATTTTCAACATAATCAGAGTCCAAGGGTTGATTTGCCAAAAATTTATTGATTGCTCATCCCTTAATGACTTTTTTGGTCACATAATCGATGTTGAATTCAGATAGTAGCAATAACCATCGGGATAGATTTTTGGCTAGTGCTGGCGACTGGCATAAGTACTTCATCGGGTCTATTTTTGCAACGGCTTTTGTTCGGTAAGATTGGAAGTAATGACGCTGCTTCTTTGTCAATCAAACCATCATTGTGCAGATTTTCTCCAACAATGTGTAGCGTGACTCATACTCGAGTAATTTCTTGCTCAAGTAGTACACTGCATGTTCGCTTGTGTCTTCGAGTTCTTGCACTAGCATGGCTCCAACCGATGATTCCTCACTTTCTAGGTATAGGATCAGGGGTTTTCCAGGTTCTGGTGGGTGGAGGACGGGTAGGCTTAACAGGTATTGTTTGATTTTGTCAAATGCTACCTGGCACTAGTCATTCCAAACTACCGATTGGTCCTTTCGTAGTAATTTGAAAATTGGCTCTCAGATGGTAGAGAGTCTGGTGATGAATATGCTTACATATTGTAGAGATCCTAGGAAAGACCGGACTTCTTTCTCAGTTTTTGATGAGGGCATATCCCTAATGGCTTTGCTTTTATCAGGATCCATCTCAATTCCTTTTTGGCTGACTATATGCCCTAGGAATTTCCCTGATGTAACCCCAAATATGCACTTTTTTGGGTTTAAGCGAAGATTGTATTTCTTGATTCTAGTGAGAAACTTGTCTAGGATAGCTGGATGTTCCTCCCTGGTGTTGGACTTCACAAGCATGTCATCCATGTAAACTTCCACCTCCTTATGGATCATATCATGCAGTATGGTTGTGACTGCCTGCTGATATGTTACGCCAGTATTTTTCAAACCAAATGGCATTATCTTGTAGCAGTGTACGCCCCATTCAGTGATGAATGTTATCTTGATCTTGTCGGTTATTGCCATTAGTATCTGGTTATAGCCTGAGAAGTCATCCATGAAGGAATACATAGCTACCCTTGCTGCACTGTCGACCAGTACATCAATGTGGGGTAGGGGGAAATCATCTTTTAGGGAGGCTTTATTCAGATCCCTGAAATCCACGCAGACTCTGACCTTGCCATCCTTCTTTGATATTGGGACAATGTTGGTTAGCCACGTCGGGTATTCAACCACTTCTAAGAATTTAGCTTCAATCTGCTTTGCAAGTTCAGCCTTGACCTTTTCTACCCATTCCGGCCTTAAACGACGCAGTTTTTGTTTTGCCAGCTTAATCCGAGGGTCAGTTGGGATACGGTGTTCCGCGATCTGTCTATCCACTCTAGGCATGTCCCATATGACCAAGCAAACGCTGCCATGTGACGTTTAAGTACATTCGTGATCTCTCTTTTTTCTTCAAGAGTCAAATCATTGGAAATTATCACCATTTTTTGTGACTCATTTGCACCCAAGTTAATTTTGTTTAATGATGTGTTATGAATGTTAAAGACGTTATGTGTATGATCATATGAATGCATGGTGCTGTCAAGCAGAACATCAAAGAAGTAAGCAAAATTGTCGTACTTCATTGAATGAGCCTCGAAGGTAAAATTATCAAAAACATCAGAAATGTTCATTATTACATCATCAATTTCCTCCTCCACAGGCGGAGGGGCTTCAATTGTTGCAGCAGCAGGTGCTTCAGTGGTAGGTTCTGCCTCAAGAGTGGTCTGCATTAGCTTTTCAGTGAGGAGCTTGATAATGCCAGGTTGATCTTGGTCTCTCGCATAGCCTTTCTGCATCAGTTCGTTAACAGCCTTAGTAAAAGCTGCCATAGAATCTTCTAGCACTCTGCCCTTTCCAGACTCCTTGATTGGAGTTACCACCAGGATTGGTTTTTCTTCCAGATTAGCATCAACAAGGGGTTCAATCAGCTTACCGGTCTTGAAGTCAAAGACATCGTTGAATATCTCGAGCCCCTTGACCTCTTCTCCGTTCAGGATCGTCGGTTCTGGTTCTCCCAGATATGCCTTAATGCCTTCCGCCTAGTAGACTCTTTCCATGTTACAAAACGTGGGCCTTTTATGCTTATACATTTTCATGCTGGGGTGAAACCGAGTCCCAATCCAGGTGTGACAAGAATAGGGTCGATGGCCCTGATAATCTCCTGATGATATTTCCCCAAGCCTTTTTCAGGGATAAAACCCTACTTCTTCATTTAAGCTCTAAGGCTTCCAGGGAAAAAATGATATCCCTTCGTGGTTCTGCGCCCCTTCTTCTTTTCTTCAGTGGCCATTGCCACCCTCAGCCCTTGCATTATTCTCTCCTTAAATGCTGCAGCCACCATCATTGATTCCTCATCAACCTCAATCATCACCAGCCTCCCTTTATGAATAAGCTTTATCTTCTAGTGTAGAGTAGAAGGGATTACCCCTATTGCATGGATCCATGGCCTGCCTAGAAGAATGAATAAGTTACTAGAATATCCAGCATAATGAACTTTACATTGGAGGTCACTCCTCCATCGGTGACCTCCAGCGGCGAGCATATCCTCCCTTAGCCCTAAGTGAGGTAGGACCTTAAGAGGATAAAGATTGAGAGCCGAGCCATCATCTACCATTACACATGGTATAGCGCGATTGAAAATTTGGACCTTGATAAATAAGGCCCGATTATGCAGTCCTAGTTCCTGCGGTAGTTCTGATTGATCGAAAGTTATGAACGACATCTGAGGGGGGACAATTCCTTCCCCGATAGCAACACACATCTCGATTACTGAGGTTGTAGGCGTGGCAGG
>CATIWQ010870981.1:0-10915 GCA_949673415.1 Euphorbia schlechtendalii | reverse complement strand
GTTGATGTAAAAGTCCAAAAATCTTCGTTTAATTCTTGGAGTTTTAGTGTAATTTAATTAGAAAAAATAATTGTTTGGTTGGAAAAATAAAGTGTTTATTTATCCAAAAGATAATCAGACTCGGGTTCTAAATTGGTTTTAAAAACGAGGATATCTGAGGATTTAAGAAGAAAAGATAAAAAGATGAAGAAATTTGAGTAAAAGATGAAGAAATTTGGGATCCAAAAGTGTTTTGGATCCGAGAAAAAGAGAAGAAAGTAAGAAATATTGTTTTTTATTTTTTATTCTGAAAGAGAGGATTTTTCTCTCTGAATTTTCAGGCCCCGTGTATTGAAAAAGACCCGACAATTTATAGAAAAAAAGAAAAAAAAATCACGAAAAATCCAAAACATAAAGCCTCACCGGAAAGGGGTCTCACGCGTGAGGCTCCCTCGCGGGGCTGCCTCGTGCGAGGCTCCCTCACGTGAGCCTACCTCACGTGAGCCTGCCTCACGCGAGCCTGCCTCGTGCGAGGCTCCCTAGCGCCAGCCTGCCTCGTGTGAGGCTCCCTTGCGCGAGATTGCCTCGCGCGAGGCTCCCTCCGTGAGAGGCTCCCTCGCGCAAGGCTGCCTTCGCGAGAGCCTGCCTCGCGCGAGCCTGCCTCGAGCGAACCTGCCTCAGCGCAAGCCTGCCTCCGCGCGAGGCTCCCTCGGGCGGGTATCCTCCGCGCGAGGCTGCTTTACTATCAGGATTACGTCTCTTTTTATATTTTATTATTAATTTTTTATTTATTATATATTTTTTTGTATTTTTTTATTTAGTTAAATAATTTTATCTAAAACGTCCGAGGAGGATTCCCATTTGAAAATCATCGAATGGTCGAAAATCGTGTGATTCGAGGATATATTTCCTGAAAAGGCATCATCATTGAACGCGCGAGCTGGTACAAAATCCCGTGCTCACAATGTCTATGTGTCATAATGTGTATTTCGTGTTGAGTCTTTTATATTAATCAAGTTATATGCTTTTGAGTTAACTTTAAGAGTAGTTTTGGGGTTAACAAGATTGTGTATAATCACTAGATCTGTGATTATAATGTTGTTTAGTGAGCCAACATTATTGGGATAGTAACTTGCTAAATGTGGCTATGTGAGAGCGACCCGTACTAAGCATAGTAATATTATTATCCAGGTTTGTATAATCATCTTAATTCGTTTGCACTAGATTTAGAAAAGTCATTTCATGTGTTGCTTTGCGGTGAATAATTGAATATCTGAGTGTCTAGAACCGAGTCTGTTAAATTAATCTAGTGAACGTAATATCTTTGATGACCTTGCATGTTTTCTTTACTATACTTGTTCATAGGGAAAATCTATATACTTTTATCTTCTCTAATGTTTCATACATTTATCTATTAATCCATCATTCCAATCCTCCCAACTAAAATCAAATCCATTTTATTTTCTTTATTTCGTTTCTCTTGTTGATCTTTAGAGCTAGTCCTTTCCTGTGGGATCGATATCTTTTAAAACTACATTGTAACTGTGTACTTGCAGTGGTCACCATTTTTCTATTCAGATAAGTGGTATTAACAACACCTGTTTGTATTTTGAAATTTTATCTTATCAGTAGAAAAGTGGGGAACAAGGTTTTTGGCTTCATTTTAGAATATAACCCATCAAAGTCATTAGAGTCAAAACCTTGCTATCAAGTTTTTGGCGCCGTTGCCGGGGAGAAGTCTTTCGGAACAAGTGTAGCCGAAAACTCGCGAACAAGTTTTTACCAGGGAAGGCAACTGTGTTCTAGAGATTAATTGCTGGAGATACGGTATTTATACTAATTATATCTATTTATTTCATTTTCTATATTATACAATTTTCTAATCTTAGATGTGAAAAGATTATGAAATAATCATCTTGGGGGTGAGACATCATAATATTTTATCTTAATTCTTGACAAATAGAAGATTTTCTTCTATTTTTCTTATTCTTCGCAACTTCCATTCGCGCTCGTGAATTCCTGGTTAAAACATTTTGTTTCTAAAATTATGTTAGTTACGTTCGCAACATATCCTCGCGATCGCGACCTGTGCGATAACTGTAGCAGTTGAGCAGTTATTCGATAGTTTTTCCACTACCTTCTATAAATTGATGTACGACTGTTCATCATTTACTCACTTCTACAATCTGAATTCTTCTTTTCCAATTGCAAACTATTCTAAATCTGAAATTCCCTTATTCCTTTCAAAATTTTCTTTCTTAAAAATGGTTATACTAAACAAATCAAGTCTAGTTCCACCTACGAATCTTCAAGAATGGTACGAGGTGTCATTCTCAATCCATTCAAGAGAAGAGGGAGACCATTTCGAGATAATTTGAGATGTTGAGTTCAAAAGTTCCTATACTATTCATAGAAACAGTTTCATTCATCTTGGCATTTATGATAGAGTTATGTATTACTTAAGAATACTAAACTTTGTCATTTACTAGAACATGACTCTGAGGAATAGTGTGAACAATTGCATGGAAATGTTGGTCACACTAGCATGGAGGAATAATAGGCAGAACTATTTAGTCTATCTACACCATGGGAAAGAATACAAACTGATAAGGAAGGCTCTGGACAAGTACTTGGGATTTCTGAGGGAGTGCTTCTACAAAATGCTTCCTGGTTGGGATCTTGTACCAACCTAGAATCACTTGGCTGGCCAAACCGACTTCAAACAAGACTCTACCTATAGCCGGTGGATTTGTGATCCTAGTTTGCTTGCATTACACTTTTATTTGAGTGGTACACTATTTGGCAAGTCCAATTTCATTCTTGTCATTCCTTAAGAATTATTCATGATAGAAGCAATTTGGAATGATACACATGTTGATATTTCAGGGATAAAGATGGAGACATTGACGTTTGCTGCTCAAAATCCCAGACTTACAGAATACGGGTGTCGAACTATGGCGAATCTGTTAGGCCAGATTGGGAGAATGCCCTATGCCGCAGAAATCTTTACTAGTGAAGACATGATTCCGGAGATAACAACGGAAGTCTTTTTCAAGCATAATTTCTTGGTAAGGTGCATTGGAGAAGAGAGAATAACCTATGATTTTGGAGATCATGGGATGAAAGGGTGGAAGAAGACAGAGAGAGAGAGAAAGGGAAAATGCGCAGGAAGAAGAGTGTAAAGTTTCCAACCTCCGCGAAAGGTTGAATGACCTTATGGAAGGAAAGATTTCAATGCATAGGAAATTCGAGGACATTAATGATTGATGTTGAGCGAGATCTAAGGGAATCTTACTACAAGATTGACCAAATGACAAAATCGCTCCCCTCTAATTAAATTTCATCTTTTCATGTAGATTTAGGAGTTTTGTGAGTTTAGTTGTGTTTAATTTAGTTGTTTGTTTGTTTGTTTGTTTTTCATTGTTAGTTTGTAAATATTTATTAAATATGAAATGAAAATTTGAACAACAAGATGTTGATGTTCAATTGCTATCATCATCTTGAAAAAAATCAAGGTTAATAGTAAATATTTATCTTTTGTATTTAAGAAAGTTTGTTTGTGTTTTTGTTTCTAAGTTTTTATAGGTACAAGTCTAAAAATTGAAGAAATTTGAAGAATAAAGAAGATAGCAACCGCGACCCAATTCACGCTCGTGAATATTGAATATTAAACATTCTGTTTCTATCGTGAAGAAAGTCATGATTGCGACTGGCCTTCGCGATCATGACGCAAGCAAAATATAACAGTAACAGATCACGATCAGACACATGACAGATGGCTAAAACTACCATTAACGGTTAGTTTTGAGCATAAACATCTATATTATGACCAATTAGAGACCTCTTAAACCTCTATAAATAGGTTCAAGTTGAACCCTAGCCACCACACCTTTCAAAAAGCTTACAAATCTTTGAATTCTTCATTTTCAACCTTCTACATTCAAAACATTTTCAACCCTTTACTTCAAACCAAGATGACTCGTGTCAAGAAATCAGCAAATAGAAGAGAAACCCAATCATACCAAGAAGAGTATGATTGTCCTTTCCCTTTGAGGACAAGAGAAGAAGGCAAACGCTTTCAAAAGCTCAACAAATTGGATATCACCAGGATGATATTCCTAGATTTGGTCTTCTTAGAAACATTGAATCTCCGTAGAGAGATGGAGGTTTATCTTTCGGCTCTTGGACTCACAAAGTTTATGGATTTGCATTTTCCACAAAATTGAGATTGGATTCTCGAATGTCTAGTAACATTCGATTATGAAGATGCAAGGAAGAGGGAGATTCAGTTTCGAAATCAAGGATAACAATACACCATCACAAGAGAGATGATGGGTGAATGGTTCAGATTCGAGATTGTCAATTCATCAAACATGGCGGATTCTTTTCAACCAAATTGAGTTTGGGCAGAATTATCAGGTAAGAGAGTCTTCGATCCCAAAAACTCTCCTAACAAACTTATTAAGGATGAATGCATTCTTCTTCTCCATAAATACCTTTCCATTTCGGTATTTTGTCGAGTAGAGAATACTAAGGTTCAAAAGAAAGACTTGTTAGTTCTTTTATGCGCTTTGATGAAACAAAAAGCTGAATTCGTGGATATCATATGGGATATGATGAAAGAGAACTCAACAAGCATGAGAAACAAGATTGGAGCGACCAAAATTATCACCGCTATCATCCTGGGTGCAAGAGGTGAACTCCCCTATGACCAACAACCGGGTGAGTATTTTCGCTATATAGATGGGACTTATTTGAAGAACACCAGATTACTTTAAGGGAACGATGGTGTATATTCTTTCTACTCCTACTCCAACCGCACCAAAAAGCTCAACTTGGCTTATGAAGATTCTTCCATCGGATTATCAAATCCAGCCTTTAGCTGTCTACATGGAAAAGCCTCGATGCTTGAAGTAGAAGAAGACGAAGAAGAAGAAGATGAAGCTCCAGAAGATTTGAAGGCGAGCATGCAACTAAAGTTGGACAATTGCCAAGCGAAACTTGGAGTTATGAAAAGAGAAATGAAGATTCTAAAGAAAAGTAATAAATCGATGCTTCGAAAATTACTTTCATTCTTTAGGAAACAAAATTGTCAATTCACTCCTAGTCCCCCGGATTCTCCTTCACATTAGAACGGATTTATTCTTTTCTTTACTTTCTATTTTTCAATCATTTTTAGACTAGCTTTAGTTTTTTAATTTTGATTTTTATTAAATGTCTCACAATGAGGACATTGTGTTCTTTAAGTGTGGGGGACATCTATAAAAACCCTGTAAAATCCAAAAAAAAGGGAAAAAATAAAAAATCGAGGGATTTGAAAATTTTTGTTGATTTTCGTGTTATTTATATATTATCTATTCTCATACTTTACTAACATTTGTCCAAGGTTATTGTGAGTGTTAGGTATTACAAGTTCGATGTTAGTGCAAAATTTTAGCGCATGTTGAATTTGAGCGTTTTTAGCACAACATTAATCAATTTGGCAAGGATGAGTGGTAGGTAACATTCGAAAGCAACATTCCAATTAAGTTTCGATATATATTTCAATGTAACATGAATTAGTATTAGTTATATAGTTTTAGTTTAATGCTTCAGAAAAATTTAAGTGGAGTAATATCTAATGGTATTCTTACTATGAGTTTTATATGCAAATCTCAAATAAGTCCTATAAGTATTGAGTGTGTTTAACGTGTTGGGAAACTATAGCCATAATACTTTGAAATTGATCAATAAAGGATGAGGGTATTAAAAGAAAAATCAAAAGAAAGAGAGGATAACCAATGAGTTATGAAAAAGGTTAGGAATGGTATGGAGCGGAAACTGCAACCATTCAATGAGTGAAAAAAAAGAAAAGAAAGCATAGCATGAAAAATGAGTGCAAAGTACAAAGTACTTCAAAAACATATGCTTAAAAGAAAAAAATGAGAGAGTGGTATGGAGCATAAAATGCAACCACTGAAAAAAGGGGAGAGTGGTATAGAGCATAAAATGCAACCACTAAGAGTGTTTTAGCTTCCTAGGTTACCTAAAAATGCCTTGAAAGAAATTAATCAAAGTGTGCTTGTGAGCACGGGATTTTGTACCAGCTCGCGCATTCAATGATGACCGTCCGATGGTCTTCAAATGGGAGTCTTCCTCGTCGTTGAATTTTAAAGGACTTTAATTCAGAAATTAACTAAAAAAATATAAAAATACAAAAAAAATTCGAAAACATAACCGGAAGCCGGATCCGGAGCCCGCCTCGCCTATACTTGGCGAGGCACGGCTCGCCAAAGGGCTGGCCAACCTCGCCAAGGGCCTAGCGAGGCTCGCCAACTACCTGGCGAGGCTCGCTAGGGGTCTGCTGAACCTCGCCAAGATCCTGGTGAGGCTCGCCAGTGGTCTGGATAACCTCGCCAGGCCCTGGAGAGGCACGCTAGGTAGTCTGGCGAACTCGCCAAACTTTCTAGCTAGTTCGCCAGGCCTCCTGGCGAGGCTTCCTCTCCAGTTTGGCGAGGCCTCGCCAAAAGTCTGGCTAGACCTCGCCAAACTTTCCTGCCTTTTTGGATTTTCGGGGTTTTTTTTCTATAAATAGTCAGACCTTTTTAGATTGAAGGAGGCTCAAAAATTCAGAGAAAATCCTCTTTGTGAGATAACAAAAAATACAAACAATATCTCTTATTTTCTTCTAATTTTTTCTCGAATCCAAAAACTTTTGGATCCCAAATCTCTTCATCTTTTATTTAAATTTCTTCATCTATTTCTTCTTAAATCCTCAGATATTCTCGGGTCTAAAACAAATTATGAACCCAAGTCTGATTATCTTTTGGATAAATAAACACTTTATTTTCCAACCAAACACTTATTTTTCCAATTAAACAACAATTAACTACAAAAACAAATGAGGAACACTCCCAGGGAACGAACGGATACGCCAAAATGGATTCATACCGCAAGGGTAAGCCTCTGAGTTCCTAGAACTGCAGATTCCGTGTTTTCATCTGCTTCATTTCTTTTTTAATTTTTATTTTTGGCATAGGAATTATTTTTATTCCTTGTTATTGGAATTAATGTTGTAATTCTTTTCATCTTTATTTCTTTTCTTTATTTTTTTAGAATACCCCCACGAAGGGAATAAAATATATTCCCGGATAACAGTCCTCACCTTATGCCATGCGGTCATTTTCTCTAATGAAATTGACCAACATACGTGTAAATAAAAATGAATTATTTTTATTTAAATTAACAACTTTAAAATCATCGATGTTTTAATTAGGCCACACGGGCCTCGCCAAAATTAAATCGAACATATGTGATATCCCATGTGCTAACCTTTATGGATGCAGGTTAGATGTATGTTTAGGATTTTAATTTTCTTTTGGGTATCGTATTTTCATTTTTTTTGGGAAATGTAATTAATAGGGTAGCAGGAGGTTGCATCCCTCGATTTTTGAAAGCCTTGTAATTTTTATTTTTCGCATTTACTTACTGTTTTGTGGATGGATTTACTGCTTTTTCAATACGTGAATCATGCATGTAAATTCGAAAAACAACCCAAGTGCGAATATGCGTAATTGAGAAAATACGGTTTTCTGTAGATGTAATATAATGTGATTACTTAAGAAATAAGCAACTTATCTCGGACCCGAATCTCTGTGTCTTGGTGGGCCGTCCCCCGAACGTTAAGCCTCACAGGACTCCAATTCCTGGAAAGAGCTAATCTAGGTGGCGACTCCACACTAAGAGACGGCAGATTCGGGTGCGAACTGATCTAAGACGTTTTCGCTTCTCTTTCAACCTTTTTCTCCAGGTCCCTGACCTTGCGCACCATTTTTTAGACACCCCGATGGACCGCGCCTATGAAACCGCGTGCTCTCAGCCCACCGCTCCGTGTCGCTAGCTCACAGTGGCGACTCTATTGAGGATTTTTTCTAAAAACTTATTTTTTTCAAAGGTTTTAGATTTTGGATAAGTGCCGAAAATTATTGATCACATTATTCCGTTTTCTCATAATTTTGACATATTCATTATAACGCATTGCAGTAGAAGGGATTAGCCCAAAAGTCTAAGGTACCCCTATTACCGTGAAGCTTTCTCTCTTACTAATCTGCCTCCCTGAGAAAAGATAGTACTTGAGCGGGTGGAGCACTTGTTGCCGTATCGCATGTACCTCCCTCAACCCATTCGGAGAGAGGCTTGGAGTGTATTTCAGCGCAACAAGAACCTTCTACATCAACAACCCATTTGTAAACCTCATGTAAATAAACCGTAGGCATTTTCCCTAGGGTGTTACCCAACACGCAATCATGCATTATATCTTTCTTGCAGGTGCGCTCCTTAGTGTCTTCATGGTACTAAGATAAACCAAACTTAGGATAGAGACCAGCCAAAAACCCTACACGTGGGAGTTTTATGGTTGGAAGTTTGGACGTAGCATGTTATGTGCTATGTATACTACTTTCAATTTATCATTTTACAAATGTCATACTAACCATGAATTTTTGTGCAGACACTTGAACGCACACACATGATATTAAATGTACATACCAAACCAATATCACATACACTTAGGCATAGTTGACACTTTAGATCGTGTTACCCTAGGACAACATAAAAACCACTTAGGGACATCACTTACCCCTTTTTCAGCGAGATGTCAACTTGACATCTCGCTATTAGCCTGTACATGGCAAACATACCTTTCTTTTACAGCGTGATGTCCACTTGACATCCGACACTTAACCCGCAAGGGGCAATAACCTTTCCACCACATTACCCATTAGATGTCCACTCAACATCCAACCCACAGACCTTCCGGGGTAATTATACACACCAAAAGCCCAAATGGTGCAAACACCTATCCAAAACCATTTTCCCACATTAAAGGATATCCCAGTCGAAATCCTAACCTAAACCCACATGAAGCGAATTTACTTACCTTACCAAATCATCAAGGGTATACGCCTCATACCCGAATCATTTGCCCCACGAGGCAATAATACAAGTATTAGCACATACTCTCAAATAGTGATGACCACATAGGTATCCAAAAACTTTACCCTAATAGGGCAAAATAACCAAATCATTCTTTAGATAGCCACATATGGTAGTTATCTTCATTCGATTAGGGTACGTCACAATTTAACCTCCTCATTCCATGAGACCTAGTCATAGGACGAAACCTCAAACCATTAACCTATTACCACACAGGTAGCTTAGTCAACTCACTTACACCACTCAAATTACGATGTCACACCGACATTGTACAAGTCTCAAATACAACCCCCGTTGTTGGATTTTCATTTCCACATGTTTTCATTTTTACCTAATGACTAACTTGTTTATTTCAAATGGATTGACATACATGTTATTTCACATCCTAGCATGCAAACCCCTTGTGAATGCAGCCATAACATTAAAAATCTCATGCATTACCCGCACCATGAATCATATCACGAATCTTACATGCACAATCTAATATTCTGCTCGTGTATAAAAAAGGGGCTTGGAAGAGGCCTCTTGCCGCCTAATCCGCGTATCCCCAATTGTGGCCAATCTGGAGGGGGTTCCGTATACTGACTCAAGTGAGGACTCAGGTTCAGACTCAAATTCAGTTTAACACACTGCTATGGCCAATCCACGAGAAGAAGGAGCGGGAGAGGATCACCCTGTCCTTATGGGACAAAGTTCTCAGCAGTCGTCAGTGAGTGCCGAGATTGCAGCTGCCATAAATGCCTTTACTAATAGCGAACAACTAGCTATGCTCATTCGCCAACATGTTAGGATGACCCAGAATGCAATGTCCAACCCGGAGGTCACCCTTAACAATGTCAATCCGACAAGGGGACCTCCTACCTCACACATGGTGCCCCCAACTACCTTTTATCAATTTGAGGCAGGACAAAGTCAGCTGAACCAGAATCCATTCTTCCTTGGACAAACTGTCCAGCCCGCATTCGCACTAGGGCCTTTCTACCAAGGAATGTCCCAATAGCCTATTTCCACTTGGAGTACGTCAATTGCCTCACAATTCCAGGCAGCTCAACTATCCTACTTTGCGGCATATCCCTAGGGGCAATATGGCTCTTATCCAAGCACAAGGGACGCCATCCTCCAGCAACCTGGCATGGCGGAACTATGGCAATAGTTCTTGGCCATTCACAGTGGCCATCTAAGGAACATGTACCCTGTACAACCGATAGTTGGGGATGAAGATAGCTTACCCCCAAACTTCGCAATGCCACAATTTGAGAAGTATGTAGGATTTGGTGACCTGCGCGCTCACTTGACGCATTATCAAACGGTGATGAGAGCATTGA
This sequence comes from Euphorbia schlechtendalii, assembly GCA_949673415.1. Taxonomy (NCBI): domain Eukaryota; kingdom Viridiplantae; phylum Streptophyta; class Magnoliopsida; order Malpighiales; family Euphorbiaceae; genus Euphorbia; species Euphorbia schlechtendalii. The sequence continues at coordinate 638 of CATIWQ010870981.1, read as the reverse complement.
GGGTCAGCGACCGAATGATGGCTAAGCTCTTTGTCATCACCCTAGGCCACCCGATCAATGAATGGTACAGCCACCTTCCACTGGTCATAGCTACCAATTGGAATAGCCTCGCTCAAGCTATGTTGGAGCATTATGGTTTCAACTCTCAAATGGAAACCATAATGCAACATCTAGAGGCTATAAGGCAAAGGCAGGGTGAGAGCTTTAAATCCTACTATGCACGCTGGATGACCACACAGGTCAGACTTAGGGCTCGCTTAACTTTACCAGAGATGATAACCAAGCTTCTAGATGGTGCACTGCCATCATATGGGAACAAGTTTAGATCAGACATCTTTTCAAGCTATCAAGAAGTGTTTGAGAAGGTGGATAGGATGGAACACTTCGAATCCATTGATACTTCTGGGGAGGACTAACATGAAGGAAGATTATGTAATAATTAGCATTTAGCTACTTTTCCCATAGGGCTTTTGAATTATTTTGAATAAATTGAACATTGTTTATTTACTTGATATTTTATCAATGACATCACGCATTCTCATAAACATATACATAATGTTTTTAGCATACGTGACACATCATTTTATGAAATTAATTTGGGTATAAATGGATTCCCCACAATAAATTCAAATGATTTG
>CATIWQ010870805.1:0-20997 GCA_949673415.1 Euphorbia schlechtendalii | reverse complement strand
ATTCAGAAGTCCAAATCCCATACTATGGGTTAAAATTTGAACCAAAAAAATAATCTAATAACCTTAGAAATTACAAAAAGTCACCTAATTCGATTACTTCAAGCAGCTTTACTGATTAGGCCTTCTTTCAAATTGTATAATGAGCATTCCACAAGCTTAGTGTTCATCCAGCTTTGCCACAAAGTAGACTATGGAACAAACAAATAAACATGTAAGGCTGTAATGGAAAAAAATTTACCTACTTACCAATAAACCTTCTTCATAGGTTCAATTTTTGTTAATAAAAGTTTAGGTCTTACCTCCTTCATTTCCTTTGAACCGTGAGATTACATAGTCCCTAAACCTACAAAATACTCGAAAATTAAGAATAAATATTAGAATAAGCAAGGAAACAATATCATTAAACAAAACTACAATCCGTAAATACTTTGAAACAAGAAATGAAGAAACACTGACCTGGAAAATACTTAGGAACAAAACTCATTAACACCAAGCACTACCCACAAACACCAAAATCACCGAACCCTCATTTTTTTAACAACATGCACAAGGAGTATCACAAAACAAAAATCTAATAAAAAATTAAGAAGATACGAAGAGAATTAGCACAAACCAGTTCGATCGAGCAGAGGAAGAAACCCAAACATAGAAAAGCAAACTGAGAAACGCAAATGGCAGAGCAAGAACTCAGTGAGGGTAAACTTTAATTTAAATTGAATTTTCACAAAACTCTAGCAAGGATTTGGGAATTTTTAGGGAAGGTTTTAGGAATTTTAGAGAGAATCCAGTTTAGAAGAAGGAAGCAAAAAGTGAGGAATAAAGTATGCATTTAATTACTTGAGATTTTTTTGAGTTTATTTTATTGTTTTTTTTAATTAGTTTTGACAATCAATTAATTGAGCGGGATATAATCCCGCCAAATGATTTTATTATTCACTTAACCCACACCTCATTCTTTAGTGTTTTAGGCAACGACATATACTAATCTGTTACATATTTTACAGATTTTTATATTTATTGCAACTGATTTGGAACAGTTTGCAATATCGTTGCCATAGGTTGATTTTTTCCTAAAAATTGCAACGGTTAAAGGGCAACATTATGTATTTTCGTTGCCATAGGCGATCTATGGCGTAGGGTTTCTTCTTTAGAAAAGAAAAGTGATTTGTTAATTCAACTCTTGCCAAATTTACAAATGGTGAGAAGATGTTGAATAACTTGATAAGAGATCAAGGGAGTATTAATGATATATACGAAATTGGTTTTTATTCTTCCCCTCAAACTCCAAGTGTAGATTGTAGTTGCTCATCCTTGTCTACTCCTACTAAAATGTCATGTCTTAGAAAGAAGTATATAAAGAGTGGTATGACAAAAGAAGAGAGACCCATGTCAAGTCAAGTAAAATACCATCCAAAAGGTACAAACCACCCAGAAGCTCACTCATCTTTTATCCTCCTTAAACTTTGCCACATCTCCATCCCTATGACAAAATAGCTTACTTATCTTTTCAAAAGAAAAATAATATTTTTAACTCGTATAAAAAGAAAATTATTTGTCATTATTGTAATCATGTTGGGCATGGTATTAAAGAATGATTTTTTCGCAGAGGTATTTACAAATGAAAATTTATATGGGTTCTTAAGAAGGAATCAAATGCAACTAACATCGAAGGACCCGACATTACTTGGGTACCTATATCTACTTAATTTATTTTACAAGTTTGTCTAAATAATACCCTTGAAAATTCAAATTGTTTATTGATAGTGGTTGTGCAAGACATATGACCGGGGATGGAAAACAATTTACTTCTTTAAAGCAAATTGATGGAGGATTAGTTAAATTTGGTGATAAACGGAGGGTCGAATTATTGATTGTGGACAAGTTGGATATAGTCCTTGCATTAAAGATGTGTCACTGGTTAATGGACTAAAATACATCCTTTTGAGTGTAAGCCAACTATGTGATAAAGGACAAAAGGTAACTTTTAATTCTAAAAAATGTGAAATTACTGAGATTGCTACTGGTAAGATTTTACTTGAAGTTCCTAGAGTTAATAACATTTATTTTTTGAATTCAAATACTCTTACAAATAATATGTGCTTAATTTCACAACAAGAAGAAAGTTGGTTATGGCATTGTAGGTGCACTTGATTTCAATACTGTTAAAGAAAGATCTTGTTAAGTTTTTACCAAAAATCAATTTTGACAAAAATCGTTTTTGTGATGCATGTCAAAAAGGAAAGCAAACTATGAGCTCTTTTAAAACAAAAGATTTTATTTCTACATCTAAACCATTAGAATTGCTTCATTTAGATTTACTTGGTCTTGTTCAACCATGCACCTTAGGGGGTATGAAATATGCATTTGTTATAGTTGATGATTTTACTCGTTTTACATGGACATTATTTTTGAGTCAAAAAGATGAAGCCTTTGAAAAGTTTTTCGCCTTATGTAAAAAGCTTCAAATTTTGAAAAACACTTCTATTATTTCTATTAGGAGTGATCATGGAAAAGAATTTGATAATCATCTTTTTGAAAAGTTTTGCAAAGAATATGGTATTTCTCATATTTTCTCAGCACTTAGAACTCCTCAAAAAAATGGTATCGTAGAAAGGAAAAATAGGACATAAGTAGAAATGTCTAGAACCATGTTGAATGAAAATAATTTGCCAAAATATTTTTGGGCAAAAGCTATGAACATTGCTTGCTATGTTTTAAACCGAGCTTTAATAAGGCCCACTTTGAAGAAAACTCCATATGAATTATGGAATGGTAGAAAACCAAATATTAGTTATTTTCATTAATTTGGGTGTAAGTGTTATATTTTCAATGTTAAAGATTGTCTCGGTAAATTTGATTCAAAATCCGATGAAGGCATTTTTATAGGATATTCCTTACATAGCAAGGCATATAGAGTTTTTAATAAAAGAACCCTTACCATATCCATGCATGTTGTTTTTGAAGAAACTAACAAACTCCCAGAAAAAGATTTTGAGGACACTCTTGAGATACTTGGTTTGCAAGTTGAACTTCAAGAAGATACTTCTGTACCCCTGCAAGAAGATGTGAACTTTGGTGATCAAATTGAGCACAATATTCAAGACTTATGAGTGCAAGAAAATCAACATGATAATCTACCAAAAGAGTTCAGATATCACAAGTATCATTCAAAAGATAATATTATTGAAATCTTTCGGAGAAGATGATGATAGGAGCACAGTTAAGAGAATATTTTGGAAACGTTGCTTTTGTTTTCAAATTAGGACCAAAGAACTTCAAAGAAGCCGAAAATGATGAAAGTTGGATGCTAGCAATGCAAGAAGAGGTTGATCAATTTAAACGAAACAACGTTCAGGATTTTGTTCCAAAGCCTAATAATAAATCCTTGATTGGAACCAAATGGGTCTTTTGAAACAAGTTGGATGAACTCAGAAAAGTGGTGGGAAATAAGGCTAGATTGGTAGCTCAAGGATACAACCAACAAGAAGGCATTGACTATGATGAAACTTTTACTCCATTTGCTAGACTTGAAGCAATAATATTGCTATGTGCCTTTGCATGCCATAAAGATTTCAAGTTATATCAAATGGATGTTATAAGTACATTCACAAATAGTTATATCAATGAAGAAGTTTATGTCAAGCAACCACCTGGTTTTGAAGACATTCAACATCCGAATTATGTTTAAAAACTTATGAAATCACTATAAGGCCTTAAACAAGCACCTAGAGCATGGTATGAAAGGTTAAGTATATTCTTACTCTCTAAAGGCTCCTCTAGAGGTAAATTTGACACAACATTATTTATAAATGATATAAAGAACCACATGTTACTTGTTCAAATTTATGTTGATGATATTATATTTGGTTTTACTAACGAATTGTTCTGCAAGAAATTCTCACAAGAAATGAGCAATGAATTTGAATTGTCTATGATTGGTGAATTAACCTTCTTTTTTTTGCCTACAAAAAAACAAGGGAAGAGAGGGATATTTATCTATCAATCAAAGTATAATGAGAGCTCATTAAGAAATATGGAATGGATAATTCAAAAAGTGCTAAAACACCAATGAGCACATCTATCACATTAGATGAAGATCCTAAAGGTAAAAGTATAGACACTAAGAAATATCAACGTATGATTAGATCTTTGCTATACTTAACCTCTAATAGACCTGATATTTAATTTAGTGTTTGCTTATGTGCTCGTTTTCAAGCTAACCCTAAAGAATCCCACTGTTTTTAATAGAATTCTTAAGTATCTAAATGGTACTCAAGAAATTGGGATTTGGTACCCAAAAGGTACAAGTTTTGATCTTTTAGGTTACAGTGATGCTGATTACGCTGGATGTAAATTGGAAAGAAAGAGCACTTCTGACACTTGTCAATTACTAGGAGTAGCTCTAGTTTCATGGTCAAGTAAAAAGCAAGCAACAATAGCAAATTCAACTACTGAAGTAGCATTTGTTGCCACAAGCAGTTGTATTGCACAAATTTTATGGATAAAACAACATTTAGAAGATTATGGCATGAAGTTTGATTATATCCCTATAAGATGTGATAATACAAGCGCTATTAATTTGGGGAAGAACCCAATTAAGCACTCAAGGACAAATCACATAGACATTAAACATCATTTTATCAGAGATCATGCATAAAAAGGTAAAATTATTCGGGAATTCATTTCAACTAAGGAGCATATTGCAAACATTTTCATTAAAACCTTGAGTGAAAATCAATTTACTGAGTTGAGAATGAAAAATAGGATGATTAGTCCTTCTCGAGAAAAATAACTAATCAAGAGATTGCTTTGTTTACAAGTCTTAGTTACGTAAAGACGAGTAAGTCTTTGTTATTGGACTAGGTTGTTATTCAAAAATGTCAATTGATTAGTTAACAATCAAAATCTCCCAAAATTTAGTTTTTTTTATCAATTTTCTAGAAATTGCATCTTGCCTCTTCTAGGCAGAACAAGCCATTAAAAATCTCAAAATTACTTTATTTTTTTTCTGAGCATACCGATTTTTAAGAAATCCTTTCTCTCTATTCCTCAAAAGCTCCATCCTTGTTTGACAGTTACTACCCGAATTCCTTCCTACCCACACCCCAAAACCTCATCAGTCATATGAAAACCTAGTGAAATTAAAAGAGACTCAGAGGAATCTTAATGGTACTACTTATCTTTGATTTATCTTTTATCCCATCAAAATTTCTTTTCCTGCCAAAAGAGAAGAAAATTGAATACAATCAAATGATAAAATAAAAAATCAGTTCCAAGAATGAAGAATTTGTGGTCAATACAAACCTTGTCAAAACTACCACATGTAAGCTTCTTCATAATTGGATTCCCCTTATCATCGAAGAGACAAAATGGTTTAGTAATGGAGTCTTCTAGTGAAATTGAAGAATTAAATCAAGAAGAAGAGATCATACCTTGAGTTGGGTTGCAACTGTGATGGTTTCTACTTTGGAAGAAAACAACATGTGTTTCACACCTTTTGATCGGGCTAACCCCTCTGCTCACTATCCTAACCCCTTACCTCATTTCCCCACACAAACCATAATCATTACCACCTATACTTACCCAAATGACTAGCCAAAAACTCTCTCTCCTGCCTACTTACCCAAAATCTCATTCAAATGTTATCAGATATCAATTGGAGGTCTCGGTCTTAGCAAAATCCGAAACATAAAAGGCTAATACATTTTATTTATGGGTCTGCTTTGAGAAACTCAATCTAGCTCTTTCTTATCATCCTGTTCTTTTTGACAATTTCAAAGGGGGAGAAAATTATGAAGTTGATATATCTTGGAAAATTATCTTCTGAAGTTTATTATTACAATGGATCATATATTCGGGGGGAGCTTATATTGATATTATTTCTCAAAGCACTAAGGAGAAGAAAGTGATGTCTTTGTTTATTCACCTCATGCACTCAACAAGATATATCAACAAGGATTGTGATCATAAAAAAGGGTCAGATTATTGAGTCTAAGTTTCGATGATTACAACAAGTAAACGAAATCGATAAAGTAGCTATAATATATTTTTGATAAATTAATACATATACATATTTGTGTTAATTTACATAAAATATATTTAAGGAAGAAGTTACAAAGAGGAATGGAAGATAACAAGCTGATGTGGGCATAATGGTGGTAAGTACCACTATTGGTGATTGAAGGTGGTAGCAAAAAGTGGTGTTTGAAGGTGGTAAGTACCAAAAGTGGTACTTGAAGGTGGTAAATACCACAGGAGCAGAAAAGTGGTAAGCACCACATACCACCCCTCTCAACATGTATATTTTTTGAAAGGTGGTAACACCCAAATCTCCAACGACTACTCCTGCATTAAGTTATAAAAAGCCATCAGTTTGAAAGATTAAAACTTGGAAACTAACAACAATTTTCATATACATCAAAGTTTCAACTAGATTTGTCTTTCCTACAATTCTTTTAGCGCATTCAAAAGAGAGAAAGCTTCTTCTAGTGTTCTTGCAACACACACACTCAACTATAATTGTAAGGCTTCGTTGTTAAGCCTGTAAAAACAACGGTTAGGTTTCATTGTTAAGCCAGTAAAAACAACGGTTAGGTTTCGTTGTTAAGCTCGTAAAAACAATGGTTAGGTTTTGTTTTTAAGCCCGCAAAAACAACAAGTTAGGTTTTACTGTTGAGCCGCAAAAACAGTAGTGAGAAGGTTTAGTTGTCGAGCCCAGAAAAACAACAGTTGTAAGGTTTGATATTTGAACCCACAAAAAGTATCATCAAGCTTGTTTTTTGCCCGTAAAGAAAACTGAAGAGAAAGGAAAATCTCAAGTCAGTTAACTTGGGGACTGGACTAGGAAAAGGATTGCAGAACTAGAATAAAATCCGCTGCGTCTCAATCTCTCAAACTCTACTCTTTGATTATTTCCAATTTAATATTTGAGCATGTACTTTATTGCAATTAGTTTATTTGAGATTGAGCAAAAAAAATTTTAAGTTGATAAAAAGTTTCTAAACTTATCACCCCCCCTCCAATACATTTTCCTAGCCATTCGGACCAACATTAATTGTATAGGAAAAACTCAAAGAAATAATGGTGTATTTGTGTAAACATTAGGATGTTGCAATTATTTACCCTTGCAGCCATGCAATACTTGTCCTATAATTTATAAGAAGATTATTTGGTTATGCGATAATAAAGTTGTTTAAAAATTGATATGCAACTACGTTTCATGCATATTATGCAATTTTATTATAGTTGTATATGTTATCCTTTAATTGAAAAAAAATTTGAAGGAGTCAGGGATCATTGATCATTCTCATTCAATTCTTAATGTTTTAATATAACAAAATTTCACTTGTAATTTCAATATAATTATTTAATATTTTACTTTATATATGTCAATATTATGTAAATTGTTACATGTGTATATGTGTGTATATATAGTTAGTTAGTACATCTGGGTATCGTTCGAGCTTAGTTAAAATTTAGAAACCCAAGTAAGTTCCAACTTATAGTAAAATAAAAGTTGTAAGGCTGAACTTTGTATATATTAGATTCTAAGTATGGCTTACGAATTAAGTTTTTGTTAGAAATCTTTATTTAGATTTTTAAAAAAATCATGTTTATACTTTGTTAACTAAATTGTGAATACAAGCAAAAATAAATTTAACATCGATACTATTCATAAGAAAACTAATTTTACTAAAGTTTTAAGTTATATATAATTAAGACATAATGGTATACCGTATTAGCAATATTTATATATATATATATATATATATATATATATATATATATATATATATATATATATATATATATATATGGGTCTGCTCACAAAACTCTTTTTGATATATTAGTCAGACAATGACAGGTTGGAGCTAGGCCAGATATTTATCCTAATTTTTGGTCGAACCCATTTCATCCAAGGCATGGTTCGACGTGTCTTGCGGGCGAACATGCTCTAGTTAGTATTTAGTAAGGATCAGGAGAGAAATTTTACATCATAACTTCATAAGGAAATAGATAATTACATAATTTGTTCATTAAAAAGTAGGAGGGGTGACCAAGAAAGATACAATACAAGTGAGAAAAAAAGACAAAAAGGGAAAATGGGGCCAATTGGAAGTGGATTGACAGGAGAGCTTTGGTTTTGTTTTCTTGGATTTTATTATGATGCTTCTCATTATTATTTTCTTCTGTCTTCTTTTTTGTTCTTCTCAAAAAATTATACTGCCAACAAAATAATACAACTCATGAATGGATTATTACAACATCTTCCGAAAAGACACTCAAATCTGTTATTACAAGATTTGCTGCTTCATTACAGATTATATATATATACATTTTAAACATCAACACACGCCTTTCTTGAATAACTATTTGTTCGACTTTATAAAAGTTCGTGTCGTGTTGACTTGGTTTGTTGATAAATTATTAATTAGTAGAAATTTTGGGTTTGAAAATGAACAATCTCATTTAACGGCTCGTGAAAAAGTTCCAACTCGTTAAAAACTCAAAAACTATGTCCATTATTTTTTTACATTTTAAAAGTAAGACTTTATATTAATTATGTTAGATCAAAGTTCTGTTTATTTAGAAATTTTTTAACAATTGTATAATAACTAAAAGATTAATTATGATTATGAACCTCATTATTATTTTATGTAATTAATTTATATTATTATTTTTGTTTGTAAATAAAGTAAATGAGCTAATTAATAGATAAATAAACAAATAAATCATGCACAAATAAATGTACGACATGCTCGTTAACAGCTCGTAATCAAACGAGCTACTAAATGAACCATTCACAAACATGAATTTTGAACTCGAAACTAAGCTCTAGCTTGTTATGTAGTATAAAAATATAAAAACCACATGGAATATTCAGGTGCTTTTGACACCACAAAAAAGTACACAACATGTATACATCGTTTTGCTCATGATACAAAGTTTTCAAATTTTTGCTTTAATTTATGCACATTTTAGCATGTGATTTTGCAGCTATCAAATCCTAGAAAATACTCCCTCCCTTTGTAAATTGTAAATAGGGTAAATAATTATAACATTTCCCGAGGTTTGTACCAATACACTACTACATCTCTACATTTTTTCAACACAATTATCACCTTCCCGAGTTTTGCTTCCATCCAACTACTACCTCCTTCTGTTGCTATTTTTTACTTTTCTATCCAAATAATTAATATTATGATAAGATTACCCTTTATCTTAATTTATCTAATTAGCCATATTTTCATTATACGAGCATATTATTATTTCATTTAAATAATTAAATTATGTGCTACTTGCTCATTGATTATAATACATCAAGACGTTTTGTATTTAAATGTAAGTGCATAATTTTTTAACAAAAAATTCAAACGGTCTTGTACCATTTTTTTGCAATAAGATGAAGCTCGATTGAGATTCACCTAAATGGTTTATTCTCAACAACATTTCTTAATTTTAAAATATAAATTCTAGCGATAAACGGAGCTATAACATTACTTACACGGACACAAAATACCAATAACATTTCAAGTTTAAAGATTGTCAATCTTTTAAAACCTCAGTTTCCATGGGTTACGGTTTCAGTACAAAAAATACCCGAACATTGATATTAATATTATAACAAGATTATTCAATATCAAATATTTTATATAAAAAAAACTAATAAATTAGTGCAAGAAAATGGTACCCAACCTTTTAAATTTTTGTTAAAAAAAAATTGTACACTTACATTTACATATAAAACTTCTTGATATAATATAATCAAAGCAAGGTAGCACATGTATTAAATTTTCATGACAATTAACAAAATAAAAAAAAATTTTACGTACCATTTTGTTCATCATTTTATCAAAAATTACATAATTTAATAATATAAATGAAATAATAATATGCACATATAATGAAAATATGGCTAATTAGACAAATGAAGATAAAGGGTAATCTTGTCATAATATTAATTATTTGGATGGAAAAGTGAAAAATAGTAATAGAAGAAGGTAGTGGTTGGATGGAAGCAAAACTCATGGAGGATATAATTGTATTGAAAAAACGTAGGGAGGTAGTACTGTATTAGTGCAAACCTCAGAGAGGTTATAACTATTTATCCTTTTAAATAAGTATCACTTTAAGGTTGTTTATCAATACCAATGTTACATTAATTAAGACAATAAAAATACTTATTTACCCCCATGAATTTTGTTCACTTGAAAGTTGATTGGATACTTTATTCTTTGTGTCATTTTCAATATGTATTAAATAAGGATAAAATGGACAAAATGTGCATTAAAATCCTAAACGACACTTATTTAAAAAATTTCAAATACCCTAAAAAAACACTTAGTAAAAAAGGGAGGTAGTATCATTTACACGAAAATTTTGACCTCTACCAATTTGTAGATTTCATTAGAATTTGTAAAAATATATATGATAACATTGATTCATCCAAATTTAAAAGAGCAAACGTTATAAAAAAACATTAGAGTTTATGAAACTTCTAACTCGGTATAATTAAACTCAAAGCACATTAATCAGTCCCGTTCCTAAGTTTTGGAGGCTTAGGAGTGAGATCTAAAAATGAGGCATTATTAATAAATAAAATTTAAAATTGTACATTAATAATTACATGTTATAAATAAAATGCACCAACAAGAATATACATTAGATGAATACATATAAAAGTAGAGAATACGAATTATAGAAAGAAAGCACGTATATTGTATACAATTTTTCTTGTGTGTTACTTACTATAAGCCCATATTTATAGGCAAAGACTATGAACTTGTATGACACAAGTTACAAAATTTAATAGAAGTAAATGAGAGAGAGTTACATATGTTATAAATGAATGGACATCAATAAAACATATATTACATAAACATATATTTACAACACTTCTCTTTCGATATTCATTTTTGCAAATGATACACAACCTCGTTAAAAACCTTACCAAAATATACCCTGTAGGAAAAAAACCTTTGGTTAAGGAAAAAAGAGTGTAGTGTTTACTTCACCTGTTCGCAAGAATGTGACAATGCAATATGAATATGCTTCGTTAAAACTTTCTTAAGGAAAATCCAGTGGGACAAAAACTTAGCGAATGAAAAAAAGTATGTTATTCATATGCAATTTTACTTCTACTAAAAAATACAATGGTAAGTACATATCCTTGAGCTGACGCATTTAAATATTACGTATATGCCTTAGTGAAAATTTCTGTTGGATTGTCACTTGATTTATATTTGTAGATGTCAATTTGATCAGTCTTCATGAGATCATGAACATAAAAGAATTTGTGTAAAATTTTACTAGATCTATCTCTTTCAATATATTCACTCTTAAACTGTGTGATGCATGTTGCATTATTTTCGTAAATTGTCATAAAATATTTTTTGGTTAGTGATTCACCGTGTGGTCCATGCTACTTTAAACAATGCATGGATCTTTGCAACTATATCACATATCATGATATTAGTAATAATATAAAAAAAATAAAAGTTTAGATTACAAAATACGAAGGTAAGAAAGTAATATATATATATCATCGATTTTACCTCTTTCGGTGTTCGAATTGCAGGTCCGTATACATTTATTTTCAAGAGAATTCAATTATGTTTGGATTACATATTTCCATGTATTCCAACAATAACTTGTTTGACATTTTTTAATATACCGTGAATTAAATTCATATTTCTGTTGCCACAATACTAGCAAAATATGGTCTATAACCATTCCATATTTTACTAGTACTAATATAATTCATTTGATTTATCACTTTCAATTGGAAATTTACACTTCAAGTGCCACTATTTTTATATTTGTACATTAACTTATCCTCAACGATATTATCTTTATTATCTATAAATTTCGAGAATTTTGATCATATATACCAATTGGTAATCCTACGCTTCATGCGTGTTAAATAGCACTATTGTATATTTATTCTTCATAAATTTCAATGTTAATTGATGATGAAACATTATATTAAATTGACTTTCCTAAAATTATCTTTGTACTTTCTTCCCCTAATTTTGGGAAAATGCTTCCATCAAATTTGACAAGCAAAACTTATGGTATTGTATTTTAAAAGCTCAAGATACTTAATTATTGATAGAGATCATAACCATTATGGTTGATCATGATGAATTTATAGGCACATGTACATCATAACCAAAATTTATTGAATGAGAAATATTAAGTTCATGACTAGAAGCAATGATCTAAACATATAAAATTATTATATGCAATATTTGCATATCTCACACCCAATATATGATGAATTGTTCGCATATTAGTCGATCGTGCAACCAAATGCAGACATTTAGTACGTAATTACGTTAAATCATTTTAAGTATGAACATATGACACGGTATGATCAACTTTAATCTCTTTTGATATAAAAACACAAATGCGACCATTTAGTTAAAACATCAACTTCAAGTGATTTTACTTCTTCAGGAAGTTTACTTATATTATAAACTGAATGGTGTATATTGTGTATGAATTGGTCCACGTATATCACATTATATGCTTTCTAACATCAATGAGATTTAGCGTCGACCTTACTTTTGGAAGGTTTTATGGTCAATATAATTTGTCTTGCGAACATGCAACATATATAAAGAAACTTTTGATTCTTTATTACAATTTTATGATTTTTCTCATCATTATCATACTAGAATGACCTAGTCGATTGTGTCAAAATTATATAAGAATCTAAATCCATAAACTTTTGATTTATATTTAAATTCGCTTGAAAATATATATGTAATATATATTGACATTTTTTTAATGTCTCCACTCACATATTATATTCATTTCAACGAATATTTTTAAAACATAATAAGCTTTTACTAAAATTTGAAAAAATATAATGCATTATTCATAATTTTGTTTGTCTTATTCTTTGATGCTAGTATTAACTCTTCCATGCCATTAAACATTTTTCCCCTTAGTACATTAGCACATGGACTATTCGGAGCCTTCATCCATTATTTAGTGCTATTAGTTATCATGGTAACATTTTTAAGCATTTTTAACCATGTATAATTTTGTTTCATTCTTATTGACATCAATACAGGTAAACAAATCATTTCCTTTGATTTCCACTTCCAATGTATATCGTTCATCAAAATTAGTTTTCTACTTCGAATGGAAAATTTTCATCAATTTCTATATTTCCATTTCGGGTGTAAATTGTTTATCAATTTCATATTTCAATTTGGCTAGAACTTGATAGCAAATTGTTCTTTCCATTGAACTTTAATAAAAGTTATGTGAGATCTTTGATAGTCGACTTTTACAATTTCAATACTTCAAAATGAAATTATAATAATTTACAATAAACTTTTACAGCCTAAGTTTCATCAAATAAATAATACAAAAAAACCATAAATATACATCACCAAAAATTGATGAATTTGTCTGAGCGATTGCAATCGCTTGCTGAACAAAAATTATTACCCATATGCGCAAATCTATCAACAAAAATACATGTAAGAATTAAGAATATAATATTTACATAGAATTTACAAATAATAAAAGAAATTAGATGTTGAAAAGAAAAACTTCTCCATTAACTAAATTTTGCATGTCTTTATAAGACTTATCCCGAAACCATCTTTTCTTCGTATCAAATGAATTATATTCTTGTTGAAAGAGTGAATTCGTGTTAATAACGTGTTATAAATAATATGCATCAGTAAGAATATACATTAGTTGAATACATATAAAAGTAGAGAATAAGAAATGTAGAGAGAAAATATGTGTATTGTATTACTATTCTTCTTGTGTATTACATACAATAAACCTATATTTATGGGCAAAAACTATGAACTTGTAAATACACAAGTTACATGGTTTAATACAAGTAAATGAAGAAGATTACATATGTTACAAATAAATGGACATCAATAAAATATGTATTACATAAACATATATTTATAACATTACACTATATTTATAAGCAATTATTACACTTACTGAGAGATTTAACAAAGAAAAATAAAATTTTAAGTACAAAATAGAAAATAACATTAAAACTTAATATTACAAAGATCCTACAAAATAATGTTACAAATGTTTTTAATCGCAAAATCACCAATAATAATGTCTTTATATTCTCACATATTTTTCATTACATAAAATGATAATATCATTTAACATTTTTAGTTTGGAATTTGAATTGAGAAAAAAGAGAGTTGAAGAGATGGAAATAATATAATGAAGTAGTGACAATAATAATAGAAATGAATAGCTAAAGAAATATTGTTGAATCTTGTAACTAAGGTATGTTATAACTTTAATACAAAGAGCTAAAAATAGATTAAAAATATGGTTCATCATTATTGTTATTATCAGGCATAACTTGAAAATTTTTTAATTTAATAAACTGAAAAAGTGTCCTAGTAAAATATGAGTCATTTATTTGAAATCTATTTTTGGAGCTATGCGCCCCCTTATAGAAGGAAAAATTTTATAAATGAATTGAAAGTTAGAAATGGTTTCAGCTCAAGCTTTGTGACCTAACTTATTTGACCAATTAAGTTTAATATTTACCGTCTATACGTTCCACAGTTGCTGTGTTCTCTTCTCTTACATTCTACGTGTCTTTTTTAATTTTCTTATCTTATTTTGTCATTATCTCTCTAATCGTTTATTTTTTTGACATGTCGCTTTAAAGTTTTTTGTTCGTCTTATTTTTATCTTCAAAACACCATTCGTTATGATATACTTTTTTTATTTTTTTTCAACCGTTTGATATCTGGTAAGAAACTGGTAGGTAAGTAGTATATAACTGTTAGGAAGAACAAGTTGTGTCAAATTTGTTATGAAAACATGGTAGGTAACACAAATATATGTCAAAAGTTTATCTCCATAGTAATAAACAAATAATTATAATCTTAAAAGTAATGAAAATGCATTAGAAAGTGAATAAAACATGTAAAAATAAAATCTCTAAAAAGTATTGAATCAAAAGAGTAGGAATCTAGTATGTAACTGGTATGAAGAATATAAAATGTCAAAAAATAGTAAGAATCTAGTAGGTAAGTGGTAGGAAACTGGTATGACGAACAAGTTGTGTCAAATTAATCTTGAAAAGTAATAAAAATACATTTGAAAGTGATTAGAACATGTAAGATAAATCTCTACAAAGTATTGAATCAAAACAGTAGGAATCTTGTATGTAACTGGTAGGAAAAATAAAAAATATCAAAACTAGTAAGAAAGTGGCAGGAAACTGGTATGAAGAACAAGTTGTGTCAAATTAATCTTGAAAAGTAATGAAAATGCAGTAGAAAGTGATTAAAACATGTAAGATAGATCTCTACAAAGTATTGAATCAAAATAGTAGGAATCTGGTATGCAACTGGTAGGAAACGGGTATGAAGAACAAAAATGTCAAAACTAGTAAGAAAGTGGTATGAAGAACAAGTTGTGTCAAATTAATCTTGAAAAGTAATGAAAAAATATTAGAAAGTGATTAGAACATGTAAGATAAATCTCTACAAAGTATTAAATAAAAATAGTAGGAATCTGGTATATAACTGGTAAGAAGAACAAAAAATGTAAAAACTAGTAAGAAAGTAGTAGGAAACTGGTATAAAAAACAGGTTATGTCAAATTAATCTTGAAAAGTAATGAAATTGCATTAAAAAGTTATTAGAACATGTAAGACAAATCTCTACAAACTATTGAACCAAAATAGTATGAATCTGGTATGTAACTGGTATGAAGAACAAAAAATGTCAAAACCAGTAAGAAAGTGGCAGGAAACTGGTATGAAGAACAAGTTGTGTCAAATTAATCTTGAAAAATAATGAAAATGCATTAGAAAATGATTAGAACATGTAAGATAAATCTCTACAAAGTATTGAATTAAAATAGTAGGAATCTGGTATGTAACTGGTAGGATACTAGTATGAAGAATAAAAAATGTCAATACTAGTAAGAATGTGGTAGCTTAGTGGTAGGAAACTAGTATGAAGAACAAGTTGTGTAAAATTAATCTTAAAAAGAAATGAAAATGCATTAAAAAGTGATTAGAACATGTAAGATAAATCTCTACAAAGTACTTGAATCAATATAGTAGGAATCTGATATGTAACTAGTAGGAAACTGGTATAAAGTACAAAAAATGTTAAAACTAGTAAGAAAGTGGTAGGGAACTGGTATGAAGAACAAGTTGTGTCAAATCATTATTGAAAAGTAATGAAAATGCATTAGAAAGTGATTACAAAATGTAAGAGAAAACTCTACAAAGTATTGAATCAAAATAGCAGGAATCTGGTATGTAACTGGTAGGAAGAACAAAAAATGTCAAAACTAGTAAGAAAGTGGTAGAAAATTGGTATGAAGAACAAGTTGTATCAATTTTATCTTGAAAAGTAATGAAATTGCATTAGAAATTGATTAGAACATGTAAGCTAATTAATTAAAACTAATCAGCTGATTAAGTTCGGGAATACTGTGAAGAGCATGCTTCCAAGATCGATGAGAGTGATAAAAATCAGAATTAGTAGATAAATTTACAATTCAATTAGCCATCACTTCCTCCATTTTCAATCTGTACTTTTCAACTTTCTCCAATATTTGTTCGAGCTCACTCTTTATTATATTTACAAACATATATACAATATAATTCTTTATTAATTCATTTAGGCATCTTCACAAACACATAGTGGACGAGTCGCATTTTGGTGCATATATACCAGTGAAATCCTCACATCAATTATAATACAAAAATTGCATAATCCTTCTACAAATTAACGACAAAAACAAATGCAAAGAGACTAATCGAATCTATCAGCAACAACAGATTTTCAATTTCATGGATCCGCATTCTCAATTGAAAGAGAAAAACCTGATAGAATTTCATGGATCCGCATTCTCAATTGAAAGAGAAAAACCTGATAGAAAGCTAGAAAACTGGAATTACGTAGAGAATTT
This sequence comes from Euphorbia schlechtendalii, assembly GCA_949673415.1. Classification (NCBI taxonomy): domain Eukaryota; kingdom Viridiplantae; phylum Streptophyta; class Magnoliopsida; order Malpighiales; family Euphorbiaceae; genus Euphorbia; species Euphorbia schlechtendalii. Next base: position 4,047 of record CATIWQ010870805.1, on the reverse strand, counting down.
AAGAATTGCAGAGAGTAAAAACTTGAAGAAACTTCGATCTAGAGAAAATTGAGAAGAATCGAAACAAGGAAGGGATAATTTGATGGAGAGAAAGGAATCAACTGAAACTTGATAAAACAATGTATTTATAGAACGTATAGAGTGAAAACTGAAACTTAAAATTGGTTATACAATGCAAATGATTAGTTGGAAGGTATTTTTGTTAATAAATTTCATTAACCCTACGTTTTTTACAATTTCCCCTTATAGAACATTCTTAGAAACGAGTTTGATATAAATCACTTCATGAAAAAACTTCTCTTTGTCCGATCTCATTGCTTGCTCGTAAACAAGAAACGAGCAGATGTGATATGAAAAACACTGATGAATTTTTGAAAATGTATGAAATTTTATTTTAAACAGAATTAGCAATGTTAACTTTATCTTTATTAATTTTGGATTGTGATGTAAAGTTAGTAGTACAAATGTTACACTTTCTCGAAGTAGGATCAGAGATTGCAGCCCAGAGAAATTTGTGCATAAAAGTTTGTTAACTAATCAAATATATGTCCCTTTCGTGTATATTTTTATTGAGAAATGTAATATGTATAGTGATTTTGGTTGAATAATGTCAGATTATTGGCTACGTATAAATATAAATCAATAATAAAATCAAAGATTGTAGAATGTTGTTTTATCACCTTGTATATAAATGACTGCCTTGACTTTTTTTTATATAATTAATCCTTTGAACAAAATAAGTTGACTTTTAAGTTATCAAATCCTTGAATATCCGTCCTAATTTTGGCATGATGTCAACGGTATTAGTGCCATGTTATGGTATTTATATCAAGGTCCATTAAAATCCAACTAGCATATCTTAGCTCAGTAAGAAAAATCTTCTCAACAAACTATATTTTAGCAAAAGCACGCATCCTTTACCAAGAAATATGTTGATCACGTTGAAGATCGTTTGAGCTGAACATCCCTCAGCGCCCACGGGTCAACTTAGGCCGAAGCCCCAAGGCTGAATTACTCTTTCAGCGCGATCTTTGCCAATTCAGCCCACTCATTCTCTCTCCACTGACATATTAAATGCAAAACTAACAGGTAGAGGGGAAGCATTTAATGCTCCGACTAGGGAAAAGACCATCAAACAGCTTGCCACTTGCGCACTGCTCACAGGCAGGTTCCGCCCGTCATCATTACGCAACTTCCTATAAATAGCAAAGCAATCTCCCACTTTCATGGTAACTGCAATTTTGAGAATTCACCTCTACCACCTCTCCCAAGTCGCTAACTTTAGTATCGGAGGGTCTTCGCCGGAAACACTTCCGGTCAAAGACTTGTTTTGCAGGAATCCAAGGACGTTGAAGGCCGTGGACTTCGCCCGACGGATACCAAGTATTATCACTGTATCTCACATATAATTGCATGAATTATATAGGAAAATACAAAATAAACATCATAAGAAAATTAAAATTATCATGTTAGTATGAAAATGAGAAAATCTAATTGAGTAAATACGTGCATCGGATTTTTATATTCTTGAGGAAATAATGTTGATAAAAATTAAAAACCTTTAAAACCAGTTTCCATCGTTTCATACAAAATGCTTTGTTTATAGGTTGAGAGGGCATCTAGTTGGGGGGTTTTTGGGAAACGGTAGGGGAATCAAACTATTTAATCCTTTTTCTTATTGTTTGATTGCACAAATGAATTAAATTATTACTCATTTTAGTTAATATGATTATCCACTTAAAAATTTTCTCATTATCCTCATCCCCATGTCTTCGACATAATGCTCGTAATATTATTAAATATGATAAAAAAAATATATATTATATATAAAATAATAATTATAATAATATTAATACATATAATAACTACTAAAATAATAAACATGTTGGAAATACCATGTCCACTTTTAAGTGGGTCAATCGGGTTAATGAATCCGATCCAATTTTATTAGTTGGACTAAATTAAAAAATAAATAAGTTTAAAGATTTATTTGCATTTGTGTTTTTCATATGTACCAAAAATACATTTTTGCATTTTTATCCTCTATAAATAGGTGAAAGTGAATGAAAAATAATATGATGAAATTTTATTTTTTCTCTCCATCATTTTCTCTCTCCTGGTTTTCTTCCTACTAAAAAAAACTCGCAAATCGATCGTTACTGATCTTTTAACGCTGCAGAAGTCGTGGAAATCAATCAACATCTGACACAACATGATTCAATCTCAGCTTTTCATACGTGTAGTGGTGTTTTTTGATCTTCAGGTACGGAAAAGGTAAGTATCGAATCTGTTTCACTTTGTGTTTTCCATTAATAGTATCAAAAGCAAGGTTTTTTGGCGATGAATTACCGTTTTGTGTTGATATGATATGATCTTCTTCTATAATATTCTGAAATTTTTGAAAATTGTATTCCAAAAATGTATTTTGTAGAATCTTTAAGGAATTCATGATTTTAATATGAATTTGGTGATCATTTGTTGATTAGGGTTTAATTCTGGCTAGATTTCATATTTGGTTGGAGTAAATTACTGATTTTTAATGGAATTTTTGTCCATCACCGTAGCCATATTTTGTTTTGGTAGTTAATGGTGAAAACATTAACATTTTATGGAAAAGTTTGTGTTTTGGGACATTTTGTTGAAATGACAAGTTTTTGTTTGTTTTTTTTTGGTAAAACAGCCAATGCCATTAGATTCGGGATGCTGAAAAACCTAAAGAAGGGTCTGGTCAGAGGCTAGAATCTCATTCGAAATGGTTGAAAATAAATGTCCGTTTTTGTTTTTGCAACACTTGCGAAATGCATCGCAAGAGACGAAACGTTGCAATGGTTGGTGTGGAGACGCATGTTTTTTGGGGTCGGTTTAAAAGAAAACCGATGATAATTTTTTTCTCATCCATGATTGACACGTTAGTCAATTTAGTTAACCATTGTCAACTATCAACACTATGTATCATCCACATGGCATCCGATCAATCCACATGGGGTTGACCTCCGTGTGGCGGTCAAAGTTAATGGTTGACCAGTCAACCCATGACACGTGACACACATCCAATGATTCAAATGTGTTTTTGCGATATGAAGCCCAAAACAGTGTTGCTTTGCTTCGAAATTTTTTGAACCCCCCATTTTTAAATTTTTGCAGAATTTTTCAAGGTTCAAAAAATATTGTTTTCTTTTTTTTGTGTTAATAAATGTTTAAAAATTATGAAAAATTAGTTTCAGAATTTTTAAAATATTTTCTATTGGTTAGCAAATAATTTAAAACCTACTAGAAAATAATTGAAAATTTTTCATATGTTGATTAATTTTGATAATTATTTTCTTTAACATATTTATATTAGTTACATGAACATATTAAAAAAATATACCTTTAAAATCCAAATTGATTATTATATAATGACCGAATACATACATACATACATACATGTATGTATGTATGTATGCGTTTAAATAATTAATCATTTATATAAAATATGTTTTTCTCAATTATTTATATGATAATTAAACATTAATTTATACGTGGTATAAATTATATAAATATATTTGGATAATATGTTTAAATTAATTATTTATGTAATAATTAAAATTGATCTTTTAACATATGTTGTATATGGCCTATAATGATACAAACCCCACGTAATCCCGAACATCTATTCAGTGGAAAAGAGTAAAGAGAAACTTTATGGAACTATTTCTCAAAACTGTACTTATTATATTTATGTATAACACATAGTGTATTATATTATTATATTACATAGAGAAATGCAATTTTTATGTATATTAATTTATTAATTTGTAAAACATGTTTTACAAATCTAATTTTCAATTTTTTTGAATGATCATATTATTCACCACTTTTCTACTGATAAGTTTAATAACTTGTTCGCAAGATTTTGGCTATACTCGTTCCGAAAGGCTTATCCCCGGTAACGGCGCCAAAAACTTATTCGCATTAAAGTATAGGTGTTGTCAATACCACTTATCAAATAGAAAAATGATGATAAATGCAAGTATACAGTTGCGATGTAGTTTTAAAAGATATCGA
>CATIWQ010870728.1:0-10370 GCA_949673415.1 Euphorbia schlechtendalii | reverse complement strand
TGATACCAATCCAATTACAAACAGACGTAGCCGTAGACCAGTTGGATGCAATCAGGTTCTGTGAAAAGTGGAGGCAAGAGGGGAATCTACAAGCATTAAAGTATTGTTCTTCACTAAGTTGACAATATTTGCATTATTATTTAAGTTTACAGAAGGCATCTCATGGTTTGCGAGGGTTATTTTTCACAATTGACAATTGATTGAATCAAATAATCAATATTGTTAGGCGGCTTTCTTTGTTGCCTACTCTATACGCAGGTTTTATATGAAATATGATGAGAAAAATCTAAGTTTTATAAAATTCTAAGTATTATTGACTCCTATTCATAATAGATTTTGCCTTTTGGAGAGATTCCACTTATGATCGAATACCTATTCTCGTATGAAATGAAAATGAAAATTAGTATTCCAACATTCATGGAATAATTATAAAAAAATATATTTTTATTTTCTATTCGTTCATTTATATTCCAGTACTTCTATAATTGGTTAAATGGGAGATTTAAGTAAGCCAATAACACAAAACCAATGGGTTAGAGGGCACAGTCAAACCCACAATACTTGCCTCTTTCAGGTAATGGGGACTTACTAAAGGCATTTTACCACACAAAATTATAGTAAGAATTAGATCTTGAAAGATCTATTTTTTGCATGTTTAACAAGTGTTCCAAAATTGAATTGAATAATAAAAAAATAAAAGCATGAAGTGACATGTCCATGCCAACTCCGTCTACCCATTTCTAAAAATAGAGTAATTATCATTGCTGAGCTAACATGAACGACTCTAGATGTTTGGCTGATGGAGTACAAAAATATGACAAAAATTGAATTTTAATGCATTATATGCAGTGCAGGGACATGAGCAATAATAGTTTGATGCATCAAATTTTCCATCTCGATGTGAGCACGGTATTCTTGGTCCCTCTCGCAAAACGATGATGAGAAATATTTTCCACTTACCTTTTTGGTTCTAGTGATTAACTTTGAGGTTACGAGACGTTTGAAAGAGATCATTGGATTTTTCTAGAAACCAAAGCCGTTCAAAACCAAGTCAAAATCAACCCAAAATAGAAAAGTCCAAAAAATAATTAAAATTAATAAAAGTAAAAAAAGTTTAAACCCACCCATCCCAGTTGAACCTGCCCGAACCAATCCGAAATTTCGAACCGATCCTCTTAAGGCCAGTACAGGTGTAGGGACAGGCTTGTGTTATACCCTTATATTGTGTAAATTGATGAATGAATTGATGTTTGTGTTTATATGGAATCACCTATGTGGTGAAAATGAATGAATTGAGTATTGGACTCAATTGGGCAGAGGTTCGGATACCAATTGGGCATCGCAAATGAGTAGAGATGTTATGTTGGCGCATTCACTAAGATGACGCGACCTCGAGCGTCTTTAAGGTTAATGAATACCGAAGAGGTATTTCATGATGCTTTGGGTTCATTCATGGTGTCATGATACTTCATGAGCACTCTAAAACCTTAAACTAAAAAGAGAATGATAAAATAAAATGATTTTATGATTCCGAAAGGTTTTTCAACCCTCATGAAGTGATGAAATGATATCCCAACCTTTGGGTATGGAGATCGAGAAAGATTAATGTGACATCTCCAAGTATGAGCTTGAATGGAATAAATGGAATGATCTTGTTTATTTTGAAACAAGAGGGTAAAGAGTGGTAAGACTTACCACGGTAACATCCTTATATCACGACTGAATGAGAACTTTATTTTTGGGTAAGACAATGTGTTATAGCCTTATGATAAATGAATTAATGAATCAATGTTGATGTTTATTTGGTATCGCTAATGCGGCGAAATGAATGAGTTGAGTACTTGACTCAAATTGGGTAGAGTGTCGGATACCTATGGGGCATCGTAAATGTTGAGATATGACATGTTGATCCGTTCCCTAAAGCGACGCGACCTCGAGCGTCTTTATGACTAATGTATACCAATGTGGTATATTGTGATGTTTCTACTATATTTCATATGTTTACTAGCATTTTACTAGATATCTGCAACACATTTTTTGACAAATTCCTAAACCAACTTGAAATATGGTAGATAACCGGTAGACATATGGTATTTACCAACTAGAAATCTTATATTTAGTTAAAAGTTTGTTCAATCCACCAAATTTATGTTTGTAACAGATTTCTACTATATTTTCTATGTTTACTATGATTTTACCAAATGTTTACCAATAATTTACCAGGTTCAAAACAATTGATAATTTATTTTTGAAATAATATATTATAATGAATGACGTTTCAAAGATAAAATGAGACAAATAAAAAATTCTAAAACAACGTATCAAAAAAATAAATAATTCGAGAGTAACTTACAAATAATAAAAAAAAAATAAAAATGAAGCATGATGCGTGACCGAGGAAATTGCAAACTTTAAAAAGGTTACAAAACACAAAACAGTACAACTATTTCTTTTGTCATTTTTAAAAAGGTACAGACAAAAACCAGGGAAAATGGGCCAAATTTATTTAAACAATTCATTGTCATATATTGGCACAACCAGAACCAACCAACCATAACGAGACGGCAACAAAGCAAAGAAAGCATTTTTGTTCTCTGAGGACGGCTGCTGAGGAAATGTTGTTCACATCACAGGCCCAGGTAAGTTGTCAATTGTCAATTACATTTGTTAATCTGTCATTTTTCAAGTTTCATTTCCTTGCTAGAGAAGTGGGTCATTAATGGATGACTTTGACGTTGATTGCATGGTTAAACTAGTCGGTTGATCACCGTAAATAATTTGTTAGCAGGTAAATCCGATCATCGTCACTTCAAAATCTTACATTTTCCATGGGGAAAGTACACTCATTGTTGCTAATCATATTGCAGATAATGTGTTTGTTGAAATGCTTACAAGAGATAAGAGCAGAAAATATCACAACTGACGAAGAAGCACTACTTGCCTTAAAAGCTCACATCACAAACGATCCTCAAAACCTGATTGCATCCAACTGGTCAAAGTCTACTTCTGTTTGTAATTGGATTGGTATTACTTGTACAGTTGACCATCACCGAGTCACAGAGATACTACTCGACCACATGAACCTAAAAGGGACAATTCCTCCAAATGTCGGAAACCTTTCGTTCCTTCCCACACTCTCTTTATTTGGAAACTATTTCAGTGGATCTTTGCCAGTTGAACTTTCAAACTTACGCAAGTTAAAAGTCTTTGACTTGGGAAACAACCTTGTCGATGGACTTATCCCGACATGGATTGGATCTTTCGTTGAACTTCAACTTCTTGATCTGAGTTCTAACCAGTTTGGAGGTTTGTTCTATCCAACTTGTACATAGATAGATAGCTAGGTACCAGATAAATAATGTTTTTGTGTTATTATCTTAGGACACTTCTGAAAAAACTATGTATTTTATATTCTTTATTCAGGTTATATTCCAACCTCATTATGCAACCTATCAAAGCTCCAGCATCTTAACCTGGGAGGAAATAGTCTTAATGGTGAAATTCCAGAAGCAATAGGAAATATTTACAGCATGAGAATGTTGGACTTAAGTAATAACAACCTTAGAGGAGGTGTACCTGCTGGTATCTTTAACATGTCTTCATTGCAGACACTTAATATAAGTTGTAACTGGTTTTCAGGTTCTATCCTAACAACATTCCTTAAGAACATGTCTTCACTTTCTATTATGAGTTTTAGTGTGAATAATCTGACGGGTCATCTTCCATCAAATATGTTTACTCATCTTCCTGCTCTAGAGATCTTTTCTTTTAGTTCCAATATATTCAGCGGACCAATTCCTCCTAGCCTGTCTGCATGCATCAAGTTAAAAGTTTTTAGCCTGTCTTATAATAAATTTGAAGGATAATTGCACGAGGATCTTGGGAATTTGACATTGCTTCAACAGTTAGACCTTGGCTATAACAATTTCGAAGGTACGCACAAATTATATTATCATCATCAACCATGCAAATTATTGCAGAGTTGCAGTTAATTACAATAAAAATTAATTAACCAATCGAAACATCATTTTTTATCTGGTAGGTGAAATTCCAAAGTCCATTGGTAATCTTATAAATTTGGAAGAGTTTAACATCAGAAGAAATTCCATAGGTGGTAAAATTCCTTCATATATAGGAAACATGACCCGACTACAGTCTCTTAAATTCGGAGACAACAAGTTGGAAGGTATATATGATATTGGAATTGTAAAACTCTAACATGTAAAGAATTATGGTTCTTTTTTAAAAGCATAAGCGATATAAGTTAATGAATTTTGACAGGTAGCATTCCACCCCTGGAAATGGGCAATCTTGTTTATCTGGATTTAGGTCGTAACAATCTTGTCGGGACACCTCCTTCCACCATTTTTAACATTTCGACGTTGAAGGGGTTGGGTTTGTATATTAACAGCTTGTCAGGTAGTCTCCCACCAAGATTTGGGTTCCATCTTCCCCATCTTCGGCAATTTCTAATCGAATCAAATGACATGAGTGGTCCTTTTCCTATATATATCTCTAATGCCTCTAACCTCATTGATATAGACATGGGATCCAACATGTTCTATGGATCTATTTCTAATTCTTTTGGTAATTTTAGAAACCTTCAATATCTCAGTTTGTTCCAAAATCACCTCAACAGCCCATCGTTATTCTCTTTGTTCTCCTCATTGGCCAACTGCGAAAATTTGGAATATTTATTGCTAGATTTCAATCGATTTAATTCTACTCTGCCACCTGCCGTAGGAAATCTCTCTTCTGCCCTTGATGACTTTGGCATTGGCGGTAGCGGGATTACAGGAACCATTCCAAAGGAAATTGGTAACTTGACCAACTTGATTAGTTTGGTTTTACAGGATAACGAATTCACAGGAACCATTCCTGTTACTATTGGAAATTTAAAGAAGCTTCAAGGACTCTATCTGGACTCAAATAAATTGCAGGGATCCATACCTTCTGAATTGTGTGGCTTTCCGAATTTGATTGAACTGTATTTGGGTGAAAATATGCTCTCAGGAAAGGTTCCTTCTTGTTTGGGTAACCTTAGCTCTTTAAACACTCTCTTTCTACAGTCAAACAGACTTAATTCCACTATTCCCTCAACCTTGTGGAAGCTTAAAGATATCTTGCAATTGAACTTGTCATCAAATTCGTTCAGTGGTTCTCTTCCACTAGATATTGGCAACTTGAAAGTTGTTATACTGCTTGATTTTTCAGGCAATCGGTTTTCAGGTAGCATCCCACCCATCTTTGGAGGCCTGCAATCTATAACTCGTCTTTCTTTATCTAACAACAGATTCGAGGGTTCTATTCCTGAATCATTTAGTGATGGTGTAAGCTTGGAGTTCTTGGATTTATCAATCAATAATCTCTCTGGAGAACTCCCCAAGTCCTTTGAGAAAATAAAATATCTCAAGGAATTTAATGTGTCCTTCAATCAACTAGTAGGAGAAATACCTAACGGAGGACCATTTACAAACTTTACCGCTCAGTCATTTCTAGGAAATGTAGGGCTTTGTGGGGCGCTTAAGTTTCACGTCCCTCCTTGTAAAACTAAGAATCATAAGCAATTACGGGGAGGTAAGATAGCACTAGTTGTGAGTGGAACAACTATTTTGGCTCTTGGAATTATTAGTGCCATTCTGGTTTGGTATTGCAGAAGAAAAACAAGATTGTTGACTTATCAAGAGCCTCTTCCTTTAGCTACTCTGCAGAGAATTTCATTGCATGAGCTTTGTCAAGCGACAAATAAATTTGATGAGTTGTACTTGCTCGGTAGGGGGAGTTTTGGATCTGTATACAAAGGGACTCTTTCTAATGGGATGTGCATTGCAGCCAAGGTTTACAATTTGGAAAATGAACGAGCATTTAAGAGTTTTGATGTGGAGTGTGAAGTACTCCGACAAATTCGCCATCGAAACCTCGTGAAAATTATCAGCAGTTGTTGTACCCTTGAGTTAAAAGTCTTAGTGATGGAGTTCATGCCCAATTGGAGCCTTGAAAAGTGGTTGTATTCTCACAACTTCTTTTTGGACCTTTTGCAAAGATTGAACATAATGATCAATGTTGCATCAGCACTTGAATATCTTCATCATGGCTGTGTAGAACCTATTGTCCATTGTGATTTGAAGCCAAGTAATATCCTTCTAGACAACGATATGGTAGCTCATGTAACTGATTTCGGCATCTCGAAACTAGTTGGAGAAAGATCATTCTGTAATTCAAACCATGACTCTTGCAACTGTTGGTTACATGGCACCAGGTGATGTTAGATTTTCTGTATATTATAACTAGAAACAACTACTTTACTTGCTGACTTAATCAAATTTTGATGCAGAGCATGGATCAGAAGGACTTGTATCAACAAAGGGTGATATATACAGTTTTGGTATTTTGCTGATGGAAAGTTTCACAAGAAAAAAGCCTACAGATGAGATTTTTAATGAGGAAATGAGCATGAAGCAATGGATCGAGAATTCATTAAGTAACAGAATAACTCAAATTGCAGATTCGAATTTGCTAAAGGTCAATGAAAGACGCTATTTGGCAAAGTCAGATTGCATTTCTTCAATTATGGAGTTGGCAGTAAAGTGTTGTGCAGATTTTCCGGAGGAGAGGATTAATAGCAAAGATGTCCACCAATCTCTCAACAAGATCAAACTTAAGTTTCTCAAGGATGTTCAACAAACTTAATCAGTACCCAATCTCATGTATGTTACTACTTTTACATGTTTTTAGTTTTCCTATATTATAGTATTGTATACAAAATTAGTAATAAAAGTTGTTAAATCTTAACATGTCATGATTCAGTAACATATGAATCTAACTGAAGTTGAAATCTTAACAAAAAGGCTAAAATGTGGATTATGTGAAGTGCTAAAGATGAAATCTTTTTAGCTATTTGAACTTTCAGGAGGTGTTTGCAGCATAAAATAAAGTTAACTTGGAAGCAGATGAAACCATATATTATCAATTAAAAAGTAAGTTTTTCCTACTTAAGCAGAGCTCCTTAATCCACTTGTTCTGTCTTTATTGTTTATGTCAAATGGAGGGGTAGTTTGTTAGAAAAAGCTCGAAGGAAGAAATAACTTACAATTCAATTACCAATCCGAGTACTTGCATGTTTGCCTCATGGCATTGCTGGACCTATACAGTTGTTTTGTGACAGAAATGGAGTAATTGTTCAAGCAATAGTTTGTTAAATGAGAAGAATAGTACTTAAATTAAATGTCACCCTCGCTGCCACGGTTGGAGATGGCTTTCGGGAATTTAATTCTAGAAATGTCAACTATGAAGAATAATACTTTAATGTTTTAGGTGATCATGAAGATGATTGCTTTCACAGTTCTACTTTTCATAATAAATTAACTTAGTCAATGAAGCTGTCAGTTTCTTGCCAAATATGTGGAGAATGGGAATATATAATAATTAGTTAGTTGATTCTATGGTGTAATAAGTTAGTGGATCATTTTATGTATTTAGTTGGCAGGGAAACTCGATCATCATCATTACATAATTTTTAATGGGGAAAATAAACTCTTTGTTGCTATTCATATTGCAGATCATATGTTTGTTGAAATGCTTACAAGGGAATAGAGCAGAAAATATCACAACTGATACGGATGCACTACTTGCTTTAAAAGCCCATATCACAAATGATCCTCAAAACCTGATTGCACCCAGCTGGTCAAAGTGTACTTGTGGACTAACCATGGTAGAGTAAGTGAGATAATACTCAATGACATGAACCTAACAGAAACAATTCCTCCGCATGTTGGAAACCTTTCATTCCTTGTCACTCTTTATTTATATGACAATCATTTCAGTGGCTCTTTGCCTATTGAACTTTCAAAGTTACGCCGGTTAAAAGTCTTTGACTTAGGAAACAACCTTGTCAATGAACTTATCCCGCCATGGATTGGAACTTTCGTAGAACTTCAAATTCTTGGTCTGAGTTTGGAGGTTTGTTCTTTCCAACATATCCCATTTCTTTTCATTTTTTTATGACTTACATCATAGCTAGCTTCCAAATAAATAATGTACGTATTTATGCCATAAACATGTTCGTATTTTTTAAATTCTTTGTACATAGGTTTTATTCCAACATCATTATGCAACTTATCAGAGCTCCAGCAACTTAACTTGGGAGGAAATAATCTGAATGGTGAAATTCCTGACGCAATAGGAAATCTTTACAACATGAGAAAGTTGGACTTAAGTAGTAACAATCTTACAGGAATTGTACCTGCTGGTATTTTCAACATGTCTTCATTGCAGATAGTTAATATCAGTAGTGACTGGTTATCAGGTTCTATCCCAACAATGTTCCTTAAGAACATGTCTTCACTTTCAATTATGAGTTTTAGGATGAATAATCTGACAGGTCATCTTCCGTCAAATATGTTTACTCGTCTTCCTGCTTTAGAATTATTATCTTTCAGTTGGAACTTATTCAGTGGCCCAATTCCTCCAAGCCTGTTTGGATGCAACAACTTAGAAGTTCTAAGCATGTCTTATAATCAATTTGACGGTGAATTACACAAGGATTTCGGGAATTTGACATTGCTGCAACAGTTATATCTTGGCTATAACTCTCTCAAAGGTACACAAAATATATTATCATCATTAAGCATGAGATTACTTACAACCAAATACAACCATAGTTATCAGAATCTTAGGATTCGAGTCGATTCACCCCAAAATCGATTCGAATCTATAGGGTGAATCTAAATACACCCCTTACGATTCTGAATCTTAAGATTCTAGCAATTCAGCCGATTCATGAACTATATTAAAATAAGTTGAAACATGGTAGAATCATAGTCTTAGAAGATGATGAGATTTATAATTTGACTTAAAACTCCAATTATTAGTCTCTAGAGAGAGTTGATATTTAGAACCAACAACAGGTTGACGAAGCATCACAAATTACTTTGGACGACAGCTCCAACGACTAGGGGTGGAATGGTCTTGCACTGAATCGATACACATCTATATTTTGCTTTAAAATTAGTCTTGGAAAAGTGGAAAACAACTCTCTTTGAATTGTATCTAGACCAAAATTTAATAATTGCTGTTAGTTGAACATTTTAAATGCTATTTTTCTATAAAGTTATGAAAATGAACTGAATCTTACGATTCGATTCATGATTCGCGATTCATAAAATTTGGATTCGAATCTCGATTTGACTACTATGAATGCAACAAATGAAATAACCTAACCAATTGCTTCATCTTTTTTTATTTGATAGGTGAAATTCCAAATTCCATTGGTATTTCATAGATTTGGTGGAGTTAAACATGAGAAGAAATTCCGAAGCTGGTAAAAAACCATCATCTATTGGAAATCTGACCCAACTACAGTTTCTTGACTTCAGAGAAAACGAGCTGGAAGGTACGGATATTAGAATTGTAAAACTCTAACATGTAGAGATTACTATTCTTTTTCAAAGCTCAAGTGATATAAGTTCATAAATTGTGACAGGTAGCATTCCACCCTTGGAAATGGGCAATCTTATTTACCTGGATTTAAGCCGTAACAATCTTATTGGGACACCTCCTTCCACAATTTTTAATATGTCGGCGTTGGGCATGAATATTAACGGCTTGTCAGGGAGTCTCCCACCGAGCTTTGGGCTCCATCTTCCCAATCTTGAGCAATTTTTTATCGAATCAAATGGCATGGATGGTCCATTTCCTATAAATATCTCTAATGCCTCAATGCTCACTGATATAGACATGGAATACAACATGTTCACCGGATCAATTCCCGACTCTCTTGGTAATTTGAGAAACCTTGGATAGCTCAGCTTGTACCAAAATTACCTCAACAGCCCATCATTTTTCACTTTGTTCTCCTCATCGGCCAACTGCAAAAATTTGAAAAAACTTAGGACTGGGTAAGAATCGAGTAAATTCCACTATGCCAATTGGCGTAGGAAATATCTCTTCTTCCCTTTGAAGATTTCGTCATTGGCGGTGGTGGACTTATAGGAACCATTCCTAAAGAAATTGGTAACTTAACCAGCTTGAGAAATTTGAATTTACGAGATAACGAATTTGCAGGAATCGTTCCTCTTACAGTTGGGAAATTGCGGATGCTTGAAGGATTATATTTGGATTTGAACAGACAACAAGGATCCATACCTTCTGAATTGTGTGGTGTTATGGGGAAAACTTGTATTTTTGCAATTTAGTATTTTCGAATTGGGTTTTAGCCATTGTAGTTAAATGGTGCGTTTTATTTTGTTGATGGACATTCATTTGTTGTGCTGGCATTTTCTTATTGGTTGCTTGTTTAGTTTGTTAGAGGGAGCGGGGTTAAGTAGCAGCTCATTACTGTGAGTTGGACATGAAAAATGTATGAGAAATTG
>CATIWQ010870628.1:0-12481 GCA_949673415.1 Euphorbia schlechtendalii | reverse complement strand
ATTTGTTGTCTCGTTCAGCATTTCTGAGTGATTGGTTGGTGCTCGCGCCGCTTTGCTGGCTTGAGGTGTATGTGATGATGAGTCTTGATCATCGGCGTTTTTTACCCCAGAAATAGTAGCGAGTCGTGTGAAGGATTTGTTGATGTGTTCAACAATCTGACTCCTTTCTATTTTTACTGTTGTGCCATCTATTTTGACCTTTCTAGTGCTTCGATCATTGCTTGATTGCCCCACAAATGGTGGTGGGCCGTGTGATGGAGTTGTTGACGTGTTCAACGATCTGACTCCTTCTTTGTGATATTGCGTCGGTTGTTTGATCTCATGAATGGTGGTGATGGAGTTGTTGACGTGTTCAATGTTCTGACTCCTTCTTTGTGATGTTGCGCTGATTGTTTGGTCTTGTGAATGGTTGTGATGGAGTTGTTGACGTGTTCAACTATTTGATTCCTTCTTTGTGGTATTGCACTAGTTGTTTGGTCTTGTGAAAGGTTGTGTTGGAGTTGTTGATGTGTTCAACGATCTGACTCCTTCTTTCTGACAGTGCACCGGTTGTTTTGGTCCCAACTTACTTGGTCAACATTTTGGCCTTATTCTAGCTCCAATCCTTTTGATCTTTGCATGCTTCGTTCTCTTGGTTGAGTTAGTGGATGTTTCTTGCTTGGAGATCTTTCCATTGATCTTTCATCCTTGTATGATGAGGCAATTGCTATCACGCGTTGTCTAAGTACATATATTTATCTCTCACTTTATCTCAAGAGCTAAATCATTTGAATTTATTATGGGGAATCCATTTATACCCAAATTAATTTCATAAAATGATGTGTCACATGTGCTAAAAACATTATGTATATGTTTATGAGAATGCGTGATGTCATTAATAAGATATCAAGCAAATAAACAATGTTCAATTTATTCAAAAGAAGCCTCATAGGCTAAGTAGCTAAATGCTAATTTATTACATAATCATTCATCACGGATTAGTGCCCCCATAGGTATCCATGGATTTAAAGTGCTCCATCTATTCTGTGTTCTCAAACACTTCTTGATAGCTAGAGAAGCTATCAGATCTGAATTTGTTCCTATATGGTGGCAGTGCGCCGTCTAGCAGCTTTGTTATCATCTCCAGTAGGGTCAAACGAGTCTGCAGCCTGATTTGTGTAGCCATCCAACGCGTATAGTAGGATTTGAAGTTTTCACCTTGCCTTTGCCTTATGGCCTCCAGATGTTGCATTGTGATTTTTATCTAGGAGTTGAAACCATAATGCCCCAACATAGCTTGAGCGAGGCTATTCCAATCGGTAGCTATGTCCAGCGGAAGGTGGCTGTACCATTCGTTGACTAGGTGGCCTAAGGTGACGACGAAGAGCTAAGCTATCATTCGATCGCTGACCCTTAATGCTCTCATCACCGTTTGATAATGCATCAAGTGAGTGTGCGGGTCACCAGATCCTACATATTTCTCAAACTGCGGCATTGCAAAGTTTGGGGGCAAGCTATCTTCATCCCCAATTATTGGTCGTGCAGGGTACATGTTCCTTAGATGGCCACTGTGAATGGCTAAGAACTGTTGCCATAGTTTCTTTATTCTTGGTTATTGGAGGATAGCGTTCCCTACGCTTGGATAAGAGCCATATTGCCCCTGGGGATATGCTACGAAATGGGGCAGTTGAGATACCTGGAACTATGAGGCGACTGACGTACTCCAGTTGGGAATAGGCTGTTGGGTCACTCCTTGGTAAAAAAGCCCTGGTGTGAATGCTAGATGGATAGGATGACTTTGTCCTGCCTCGAACTGGTAATAGGCATTAGGATTTAGGGGCATCATGAGTGAAGTAGGAGGTCCCCTTGTTGGATAGACATTGTTAAGGGTGACCTCCGGGCTGGACACTGCATTTTGGGTCCTCCCGACGTGTTGGTGAATGATTAGCTAGCTATTCGCTGTTGGCAAAGGAGTTTATAGCAGCTGCAATCTTGGCGCTCACCAATGACTACTGAGAATTTTATCCCGTACGGACAGGGTGATCTTCCCTCGCACCTTCTCCTTGTGGATTGGCCATAATAGTGTACGGAACCCCCTCTAGATTGGCCACAATTGGGGAAACACGGACCAAGCGACTAGTAGGCCTCTTCCAAGCCCACTTGACATACGAGCAGAATATTAGACCATGCATGTAAGATTAGTGATATGACTCATAATACGGGTAATGCATGAGATTTTTAATGTTATGGCTGCATTCACAAGGGGTTAGCGTGCCATGATGTGAAATAACATGTATGTCAATCCATTTAAAACAAACAAGTTAGTCGTTAGGTAAAAATGAAAACATGTGGAAATGAAAATCTAACAACGAGGGTTAGATTTGAGACTTGTACAATGTCGGTGTGACATCGTAATTTTATTGGTGTAAGTGAGTTAACTAAGTTACCTATGTGGTAATAGGTCAATGGTTTGAGGTTTTATAATATGACTAGGCCTCATGGAATGAGAAGGTCGAAATTTTTTCGGGGAAGCAGTGTGACATACCCTAGTAAAATGAAAATAATTACCGTATGTAGCTACATAATGAATGATTTGGTTATTTTACCAAATTAGGGTGGAGTATGGTCATCACTATTTGTGGGTACGTGGTGATACGTGAATTATTACCTTGTGTGGGCGAATGATTTGGGTATGAAGCATATACCCTTAGTAATTTAGTAAGGTAGTAGGTTTGCCTCGTGTGGGCTTAGGTTAGGATATCAATTGGGATACCCTTTAATGTGGGAAAAAATGGTTTTGGGTAGGTATTTGCCTCTTTTGGGCTTTTGGTTTGTATAATTGGCTCGGAAGGGCCGTGTGTTGGATGTTGAGTGGACATTTGATGGGTAATGTGGTGGAAAGGTTATTGCCCCTTGTGGGCTAAGTGTCGAATGTCAAGTGGACATCACGTAGTAAAATAAAGGTATGTTTGCCATGTGCAGGCTAATAGCGGGATGTCAAGTGGACATCTCACTGAAAAGGGGTATGTGATGTTCCTATGTGGTTTTATGTTGTCCTAGGGCGACACGATCTATAGTGTCAACTGTGCTTAAGTGTATGTTATATTGTTTTGGTATAGTAATATGTACATTTAATATCATGAGTGTGTGCGTTCAAGTGTCTGCACAAAAATTTGTGGCTAGTATGACATTTGTTCAGTGACAATTTGAAAGCAATATACACATAGCACATAGCATGCAACGTCCAAACTTACAACCATACAACTCCGACATCTAGGGTTTTTGGCTAGTCTCTATCCTGAGTTTGGTTCATCTTAGTACCGCGAGCATACTAAGGAGCGCACCTGTAGGAAAATATAATGCATGATCGCGTGTTTGGGTAACACCCTAGGGAAAATGCCTATGGCTTATTGACATGAGGGTTATAAATGGGTTGCTGATGTAGAAGGTTCTTGTTGCACTAAAATACACTCCAAGCCTCTCCCTGAATGGGTTGAGGGAGGTACATGCGATATGGCAACAAGTGCTCCACTCGCTCAAGTACTATCTTTTCTCAGGGAGGCAGATTAGTACAAGAGAGAGCTTTGCGGTAATAAGGGTACCTTAGACTTATGGGCTAATCTCTTCTACTGCAATGTGTTATTATGAATATGTCATAATTAAGAGAAAATGGAATGATGTGATTAATAATTTTCGGCACTTATCCAAAATTTAAAACCTTTGAAAAAACAAGTTTTAGAAAAAATCCCCAGTGGAGTTGCCACTATGAGTGGACGACACAGAGCGATGAGTCGAGAGCACGCGATTTCATAGGCGCGGTCCATCGAGGTGTTTGGAAAAAGATGCGTCGGGTTGGGGACCCGGAAAAAAGGGTGAAAAGAGAGGGCAAAAACATTTTAGATCAGTTTGAACCCAAATCCGCTGTCTGTTATTGTGGAGTCGCCACCTGGATTAGCTCTTTCCAGGAATTAGAGTCCTGTGAGGCTTAACGTCCGGGGGACGGCCCACTAAGACATAGAGATTTAGGTTTGTGATAAGTTGCTTATTTCTTAAGTGATCACAATATATTACATCTACAGAAAACCGTATTTTCTTAGTTATGCATATTCACACTTAGGTCGTTTTTAGACTTTACATGCATGATTCACGTATAGAAAAAGCAGTAAATCCATCCACAAAATAGTAAGTAAATGCGGAAAGTAAATGCTGAAAATAAAATTACAAGGCTTTTAAAAATCAGGGGATGCAACTGCGTGCTACCCTATTAATTAAAATTTCAATAAAAAATATGCAATACCCGAAAGAAAGTAAATCATAAGTATACATCTAACTTGCATCCACAAAGGTTAACATGAAATATGGCACATATGTTTGATTTGATTTTAGCGAGGCCCGTGTGGCCTAATTAAAACATCGACGGTTTAAAGTTGTTAAATAAAAATAGTTCATTTTATTTACACGTATGTTGATCAATTTTGTTAGTGAAAATGACAGCATGGCAAAAGGTGAGGTTTGTTATCTGGGAATAATTTTAATTCCCTTCGTTGGGGGTATTCTAATACAAAAATTAAAAAGAAATAAAAGAAGGAGAATTACAACATTATTTATAATAATAAGGAACAAAAATAATTCCTAGGCTAAAAAATAAAAATTAGAAAGAAATGAAGCAGATGAAAGCACGGAATCTGCAGTTCTAGGAACTCAAAGGCTTACCCTTGCGGTATGAATCCACTTCAGCGTATCGATACTTGGGAGTGTTCCTCGTTTGTTTAGTTTAGGTGAAATTGTTGATGTAAAAGTCCAAAAAATCTTCGTTTAATTCTTGGAATTTTAGTGTAATTTAATTGGAAAATATGTGTTTATTTATCCGAAAGATAATCAGACTCGGGTTCTAAATTTGTTTTAGACTTGAGAATATCTGAGGATTTAAGAAGAAAAATAGATGAAGAAATTTGATTTTGAGATGAAGAGATTTGGGATCCAAAAGTGTTTCGAATCCGAGAAAAAATTAGAAGAAAGTAAGAAATATTGTTTGTATTTTTTTTATCTAAAAGAGAGGATTTTTCTCTGAATTTTCGAGCCTCCCTCAATCCAAAAAGGTCCCACTATTTATAGAAAAATCCTGGAAAATCCAAAAAAGGTAAAAAAGTTTGGCGGGGTTCGCCAAACTCGCTGGCGAGCACGCCAGCCACCTTTGGTGAGGCTGGCCAGCCTCGCCAAAGAGCTTTGGCAAGCTCGCCAGACTCGCTAGCTAGCCTCGCCAGAAATGGTGAGGCTCAACAAGGAGTTTGGCGAGCTTGCCAAACTCCCTGGCGAGGCAAGCCTCTCCAAACGGGTCTGGCGATGCTCGCCAGACCCCTGGCGAGGTTCACCAGGTCCCTAGTGTGGTTCGCCAGGTCACTGGCGAGCCTCGCCAGAGTCTAGCGAGGTTCGCCAAGCTTTCTAGTGAGTCTTGATCTGATTTTCGGTAGCTTTTTTGGATTTGTTTTGTGTATTTTTATATTTTTTAGTTAATTTCTAAATTAAATTCCTTTTAAATTCAGAGACGAGGAAGACTCCCATTTGAAGATCGTCGGCGGTCGAAAATCGTGTGATTCGAGGATAAATATCCTGAAAAGCAATCATCATTGAATGCGTGAGCTGGTACAAAATCCCGTGCACACACAAGCTATTCTATTATTTACTGTAAGACTTACTCAACTATTCTCTTTACTCCTAGAATCAATAATGTGTAAGTAATTGATTTATCCCCTGGCCCACTAGTGTGTGTCTTGTATCTAACGAATATAATTCGTGGCTTTGGCGTAGAAGGTTGGGTTATATAAATATGAACATTCTATCTAAACTGGCCACCTAGTATTAGCTTCGAGAAGGACAAACTATGCTCTACTTGCTAACTAGTTAAGCAAGTTAAGAAATCATTTAGATCAATAAATCACATAGTAACTAAGCGATCATTGGAGATCCCACACCTAGATCTTTTCGGCCCAGTTTAACCCATGAGATTGGGTGGTAAGAGATTTTCATTGTGGTTGTGGATGACTTCACTAGATTCACTTGGGTAGTCTTGTTGAGTAACAAAGACGAGATATGTGAATTCATGTATTTCCATTTCGAAGAATTCTATTCAGCACATGGTATTGACCACAACTTCTCTTCTCCTCACACGCCTTAACAAAATGGGGTTGTAGAAAGGAAGAATAGAACCATAGTTGAAATGGCTCGATCCATGTTGAGTGATAACAATCTACCAAAGTACTTTTGGGGAGTAGCTGTTAACACAGCTTGTTATATCTTGAATAGGGTTTTAATTTGCACAATTCTGGAAAAAACACCCCAGAGCTTCATTCAACATGGCGCAAGACTAAGATTGGTCATCTTAGATCTTTTGGCTGTAGATGCTTCATTCTTAACACCAAGGAGCAGTTAGATAAGTTTGATCCAAAAGCTGATGAAGGTATCTTTCTAGTATACACGAATAACAATAGGGCATATAGAATATATGTCAAGCGTACCATCCTTTTACAGAAGTCTATGCATATGGATTTCGATGAAACTAACAATGTAGATAGACGTCCATCCAATGAAGATGAAGGAGTAACCAAGCAAGAAAATCAACTGAGTATGCCACTCTCTGTGCTGCCTAACCCAACATAAGAACCTGAAGCTGAGAAAATCAAAGAAGATGATGATCTTTTAATCAATTTCAATGATGGCGAAGATCAACCTTCACCTCAGCAACCCATTGTGGATCCTCCAGTTGTTGATCCGAGTCTACCAAGGGAGATCAAGACTCATCACAACCATCTTCTCCACAACATAGTTGATGATGTTAATAATCCTATTATGACAAGAGGTCAGCTCAGCAGCATGTTGAGCCATTCAAACTTCATCTCATTGATTAAACCTAAACAGTTTGAAGATGTAGAAGGAGATGATTATTGGGTGGTCATAATGCAAGAGGAGCTGGATCGGTTCAGGTGAAATGATGTTTGGGATCTAGTTCCTAAGCCTAAAGTGAAATAAATAATCGGCACCAAATGGGTTTTTAAGAATAAGCTTGATAAATATGGCATTGTTGTCAGGAACAAGGCCAGGCTTGTTTCTCAAGGCTACAATCAGTAAGAAGGCATCAATTATGATGAGAATTATACTCTAGTAGCCCGGCTTGAAGTAATTCGAATTGTGTGTGCTTTCGCATCTCATATGAACTTCAAATTATTTCAAATGGATGTTAAAAGTGCATTTCTGAATGGATTCATTCAAGAAAAAGTATATGTTTGCTAGCTTCCAGGCTTTGAAGATCCGAAGAATCTTGAGCATATCTTCAAACTTTAAGCAAGCACCAAGAGCTTGGTATGAGAGGCTAGCCAATTTCTTGATCAGCAAAGGCTATGAAAGAGAAAAAAGTAGATATAACTCTATTTATCAGGAGAAGAAAAAAAGATGCATTATTTATCCAAATATATGTGGATGATATCATATTTGGAGTAACTGATGAGAAGCTATGATGGGAGAGCTCAACTTCTTTCTTGGTTTTCAAATCAAGTGGATTGTGGATGGAATCTTCATTAGCCTAGCAAAGTATGCTAAAGAAGTTATGAAGAAGTTTGATATGGAACATTTGAAGCCAATGTCCACTCCCATGGTCACTAATACTATCTTAAGTAAAGATGAAGCTAGAAAACCTGTGGATAGTAAGTTCTATAGAGGAATCGTAGGCTCTCTTCTTTATCTTACAACTAGTAGGCATGATATACAGTATGTTGTATGCTACTATGCTCGTTATCAAACTAATCTCAGAGAATCACTCTTAGCAATTATCAAGAGGATTCTTCGGTATTTGCAAAACTCAATTGCAGCAGGTTTATGGTATCCTAACAACATGTATTTCACTCCAAGGGGATTCATAGATGCTGATTATGGTAGAGATAAGCTCGATAGGAAAAGCACCACATGAGGATGTCTTTTCCTTGGAGATTGATTAGTCTCATGGTACGGTAAGAAGAAGACTTCTGTTGCACTGAGTACAGCTGAAGCTGAGTACATGGTAGCAGTAAGTTGCGTAGCACAACTGCTATGGATCAAGCAATAACTAGAAGATTATGGTATAAAGTCAAAGTGTCTCGAAGTTATGTGTGATAACATAAGTGCAATTGACCTATCCAAGAATCTAGTTCAACATGGTAGGATGAAGCATGTCAACATTAGATGTCACTTCATAAGAGATCATGTGCTAAGGGGAGATGTCAAGTTAGAGTATGTTCCTTCAGAGGAACAGTGAGCAGACGTATTCACCAAACCATTGGCAAAGGTGCAATTCATTACTCAAAGGTAACTTATTGGTATGGCGAAACCCATGTGAAGAAGAAAGAAAGTAACAAAGAAATTTTGGCTAAGTGTTGAAGATCAAGTTCTATCTCAGCCAAAGGAAATAACAAGTGTCTAGCTCTGTCTAAATATTAAAGTAACGACGTGAGGAACAATTTCGTGATTAAAATTCAAGGCTATGTTTTCTAAAAGACGTGCCTATGAATTTGAAATCGTTTCTTGAAAAACTCACCATTTTACTAAGGCGGTTTATCAAAGCTTCATCTCAACTTTAATTCTCATCTTGAGTTGAGAAAGCGCTACATTTCTCAGAGAGTTCAAATTATCTACAAAAGGCTAAAGGAGTTGAAGAGAGAGGGTACTTGCAATCCGGCTCTAAGCATTTTCAAAGTAAAAAGAACCCTAATTTTTCTCCTCTTTCTCAAAAACCTTTTTTGAAATGGCGATTACTAAGAGAACTCTCACCCTTCAAAGTGAATCAAGGAAGAAGATGTTTGTTCACTTCAATGGGTCTTGGTAGAGAATCACTTTTCCTGCTAGAACCATCTTCACCTAGGTAGAATGGGCTTAAGATTTGGATTTTGGTCCAGTATTCGAAGTGAACTATGAGAAAATAATGCTCAATAGATTTATGCACAAGGTAATCAAGTAATAGAATCTCAATCAATTTATCTTCCTTGAAGGCTCTGTTATCAAATCACTCATTAAAGGAATTCTACACCACTCTCTATACAATTGAGGAGTTTGAATATGTGCTTCTGGTAGAGTTCAAAAAAATCTCCTACCACATCTGTGCCAGTTTGATATCAAGTCTAATCAATATACCTCTAAAAGGCACTGTGCTGAGGAAGATAGGAGATGAAGACAAAGTAGTTATCTTAGTAGATTGGGAGGTCCCTATAGATTATGGAGCGGGAGAAATTACCATTTTAGGGATGAGCTAGGAGGCAAGGGCGTGCCATGAGCTACTTGTCAAAATTTTGCTACCCAAAATTGAATCTTTGAGCAGTTGCACCTACTTTGAGAGGTGTGTAGTTTACCACATGGTAGAAGGAAATCAATTGAACTGGTCAATGTTGATCATGCATCACCTAACCAAGCTTACTATCCTCTACAATATGGGATACTTCATCATCGCTCTAAAGAAGGCGATGTAACTAGACATTGCTCCATTTTTGGATGGGCTTGGAGAGATAGTAGCCCCATTGAAGAAAATGTTAGATATTGTTGGTTAATCAAGACAATAGTTGAACATGCATAGGTTGCAAGGCAAAAATCAAAAACTTAAAATTAACTTGAGGATCACCGAAACATGCTATGATTGAAATAATCTAAGTTAAAAAGTTCCAAATATGCTTTTAAGTTTATAAAACATATAAAAGAAACCTAGCATATAAAGATTAAAGCATTACCAGTTGTTGCGTGCTTGATCTCTCTTTTGGTAGAGGCATTCCCTTTGAGCAATTATGATAGCACAAGCTTCCAAACTAGGAGAGCCTCTATGACTTGATCTACAAGGATCTTTACCAACCAAAACCTCGGAGAGGTAGAACCCGTTGATTGATAGCAATTGCTAGACCACTCGTAAATTAACCCGAAAACCAAAATCGAAAGCTCAATTAAACTTACAACCTTCTAAAAGAACTCTTCAATTTGTTTGGAGAAACTCGTGGAGGATCTCGCACAACAAAAGAAGAGGAGGGTAGAAATTAGAGAGAAAACAAGATCAAAGCTTTTTGGTGTGTGTGTATGAATAATGAGAGGCTTAGAAGCCTATTAATAGGAAAAATGGTGGAGTGTTAGACTCCCTCTCTAACTCTTCATAGGATAGGATAAATCCTATCCTATGCAAGCGAGTCAACCGCTCGGTAGGGCAACCCCGAGGGCTGTGGGCTTCCCTCATTAGCTGCAAGCCCATGCTTCTAGCCAGCGCAAGCACTACCATGGGCAACGCTTGTGCACTAGCTGCTCGTGAGCTTTTTAGCTCATGGGGAAGCCGCGTGGGCCCCACTTAGCATAACCCATGTTCTTTTCAGGGCCCACTTGCAATGGGAAAATTTCCTTGCTCACTCTGACTATTTTTTCCTATCTTTTCATTATTCCTTTTAATTATTAATTCAGTTATACCAATTAATAATTCTTCTCACTGATTTCACAACTTGTATTTTCAGTACAGACCTAGTCCATAGGTTCTTTACATGGTTCAATAAAGACACAAAGTGTATGACCTCATAGGATCCCAAAGTATAAAGCCGCTAGAGGTTAACCTAAACTTGGCTTCCCGTCCGGGAACCTTTAGGCTTAGTGTTCTAGACCGTTATAGAACTTGATAGCTCTAGATGATCAATGGGCTTTCTAGCAAAGGTGTATGATCCCCCGATACTTGGAAGATCACATGCCTATGACTTGATCTAGTTATGTAGTAGTAACCAGTACAATACACTCCTTAAGTACCATCCAGTTTATTGAGCTTGGATTAAGTTTCAGCTCATGTAATAGTCGTACCTATCCAGGAATTATACTTATTCATGAAGAACACCACTCATCCATTTTGTATCTTGATTGATTAGAAAATCCGTTCCATCAATCATATACTCTAATCAAAGGTTTATGAGGGTGTTACTTCAACAAGGGGCCCTAAGGTACATCTACATTATATTACTATATAAGGAGTGATGGATCCCATCTTGACTACACAACTTACCAACATGTGATCATCGCTATACCCGTAATCACCCGTATCATCCTGATCACCAGGGTATGAGTAAGTATGACCCAAAGTATAGAAAATCCTACATAAGGTAACCGGTATCTCAGGTTTGAGGATGCTCGTACTACTACTACAATAAGACATAACACTAACACATGGATATATTTATTTCTGAGTATCTGTCTTATGGCGGTCTCTAATGTATTACCTAAATACATTTATGTGTTAACTCAAGGTACCACCTTTAGCTCGTGAGATTGGCTGGTTGGAACTAATCCAAGGAGTAAGCCTACACATGCTAGTCTATCCGCTCCATTGATGTCTAGTTTTAATGAAACTACGACTAGGGATATTTAGACTAATCATAGTAACATGTATGTGTAGTTCTCACTCTACATAGCTCTCACTATATCCTTGCACTTTTACTCTATGAATTAGTCACAGACTTTGTTTCATCAATGCGCACATACATTGTTAAACATATATGATACCAGCAAGATACAATAAATAGAAAGCATTGGTAAGTAACAAAGATGCCTATGATTAATATTAATAATTCAAAATTGTTTATACATTATAGCTAATAAAGACATATTGCCCTAATTGACTCTAGGGCATACATCATGTCTAACAATCTCCTGCTTGCACTAGAGCTAATTGACCATGTGTTTCATACCATAATCATTAACATGCTGGTCATGCTTAACCTGAGTCAATTGTTTAGTTAGCCCATCCACTAGATTCTGATCCATTGGGACGTATTCTAAATTAATATCTTTTCTATTACTATCTCTTAAATGAGATGGTATTTACTATGTACATGTCCATTTTTCTAGCAAGACTGTAGTTCCTTCGCCTCACCAATAGCCCCATTGTAATCTCAATAAACCACTATTAGATTTACAATGTTCGACACCACCAAGATCACCAATAAATCCCTTAAGCTAGACAGGTTCATTAGCCGCTTCTAAAGCATCTATGTACTCAGATTCTATGGTTGAATCGGTAGTTGTATCCTATTTGAAACTCCACCAAACAACTACCCCTCCATTAAACATAAACACATAAACTGACTAAGACTTATAACCGTCCTTGTGTTCACCACTTTTCTACTGATAAGTTTAATAACTTATTTGCGAGATTTTTTCTTTAAAGTATAGGTGTTGTCAATACCACTTATCAAAATAGAAAAATGATGACAACTGCAAGTATACAGTTGTGATGTACTTTTGAAAGAAATCGAACCCACAGGGAAGGAACAAGTTCTAAAGACCAAAAAGAGTAATTGAATAAAGAAAATAAAATAGATAATTTTATTGTTGTTGTGTTGGATGGAATATGATGGTAAATAAATAGATAAATGTATAAATAGATTAGAGTAGAAGAAATCGATATAGATTATCCCTACGAACAAGTATAGCAAAGAAAACATGCAAAATCATCAAAGATATTACGTACAGT
>CATIWQ010870573.1:0-13660 GCA_949673415.1 Euphorbia schlechtendalii | reverse complement strand
GCTTGGAAATAAAGTTATTCTGAAAAGCAGTTTAGGAAAGTACAGTCAAATCAACCCTTTGTATTCCTTCAACTAGTTATAATAATGCGCAATATTTACAATAATGCACAATATGCATACCTAAATAATTGTATCTTGTATGCTACAAAATTAATTGAGCGAAGCAATTGGAAAAATAGGTACATTCAATGTCAAAATCTATTTTTATGTATTCAGTTTATTTATTTATCAGAATCGATCGATGAACACCGCCAGAGAGAGTGCAACACTCAAATTGAGTGCCAGATGGAGCTTGAGAGAGGCAAGCAACATATAAATGATTATTCATGCTTCACATACGACCAGAGCCGCCCATAAGGGGTACAACCATCTAGGTCATTGCCGGAGGGGTCCAAAATTATACTGTTTCCTATATTAGTAGTTTATTAAAAAAATGTCTCAGTTGGATTTACATTAAATGTAAAGAAAATTCAACATACCCCGAATGTAATTCGAACATGTGATCTCTACAATGCGCAGCTTCTGTCTTAATCATTATGTCAAGACCTCAGTCGCTATATTAGTGGTTAATGTAAAAACGATAAAAATAAATTTTAATTGTTGTTAGATCAATTCGCAAGACACTGAATAAAAAATATAAAATTTTATGTATTCAAATATTAGTTTTTCAAGTTTTCAGGAACGAACTTGCATACGCTTCACTATATCCAATGCCATATAATTTTTTTTATATATGTAATACTATAACAATTCAATATTAAAATTAAAATAAAAAACTAAAGATAAATCAAATCTCACCCAAAAAATAGATCAAACATATTTTTGCATGTCTCAATGTTAATTTGCAAAGGAGAAATTAAATAATTTAAAATTTAAAAGAAAATTGCGAAAACAAGAAAATATTTTTCTAAATTAATCGGTCCAACTTATGCTGCAAAACTAAACAAGCACAGTGTCAATTCAGATAACAATGATTATATCTTGACCAACACTAATTGCAAAAATCCATTAAAAAAACAAATTGCAAAAAAGAAGCAAAGAAAATGGTTATGTTTTTGTTGGTAAACACAACGAAAGGGTTTAATGGTAATTCTGAAAAAGGATAAAATATCAAAGTACATATTCCATTTTCATTGGTTGGATTCTCCACAATTCCACACGTGTAAAACAGATGACCCATTCGATTACACGTCTCCAATTTGGATACACCAGTACAAAGAGTAGAAAATGACTATAATAGCCATGATACAATTTTTGATTGGATAAGGCCACGTCAATATAATCTAAATGACTATAATACCCCCAGCTAACTCAGCCCAGTGGCTAGTCGTTGTGGATTAAGTGATTGCTTACCTTCGCCGGTATATTCCTCGCCGGCGGGTTGTTTCGAAATTAATAACACCAAATCCCGAAAACTATATATACCTCGTTTTATCGCCTCCATCGTTTGCCCTAGAACCAAAACTCCCAATCTCTCGCCTCCACATAGCCGCACCCATGCTCTTCAACTACAAACGGATCACTCCTTCCCCGTTCAATTTTTCTCAGCCTTCCTCCTCGATTTCTCCGACGCCAAGTTTAATTCAGCTCGCTGTTGACTCTTGACCTTCCAGATCGGCAATTATGTGCTTTTTGTTTTTGTCAATTTGCCGGCGGCTGTGAGGACTGTTTTGGTTATGGATCCGGTGAAAGTGAATTATCCTGTGGATGTGGCGGTACCGAACCTCATGGGTTCCGACGGATTCTGTCGAGATAGGGTTACGATTATGGATGTGGAGGTGGAGGTGGGGGGAAAGGGAAAGCCTTGTGAGTCCAACCGTGAGCTGTGTAGCTCCTTGCTGATTCAAAAAGGTGATTCCCTTGCCTTCATTTCTATCTTAATTTTGAGTATTTGTACCGAAATTTGTTCGTTTATGTTTTAATTCGTCTTGTTGTGAATACTGTAAAACCATAAATTAGTTGAAACGATTTTTGTGCTCTGTGATGGAATCTTTACTGCTCCCGGTAATCCATTTAGTTTGTACTGCTGTTGGTCTGA
Organism: Euphorbia schlechtendalii; assembly: GCA_949673415.1. NCBI lineage: Eukaryota > Viridiplantae > Streptophyta > Magnoliopsida > Malpighiales > Euphorbiaceae > Euphorbia > Euphorbia schlechtendalii. The sequence goes on along the minus strand of CATIWQ010870573.1, from coordinate 11,622 downwards.
TTTTGCTTTTCTTCTGTTATATAGGGACATAATGGTTTAGGGTTTTATGCCAAGTATAGCTTTTAAGTTGGGAAATACTTCAGATCTAGTTATGCTGTGTAGAGATTTATTGTGGGTCACAAAAAATGAGAACCTGAGCATGATATCAAAGTCAGGGAGTTTATTGAATTCTAGCTATAGCCCCCAATTTTTGTGTTCAGTGTCAAAATGGTAGCTTGAATGCGATTGAAGAAGTTTTGCCTCATCCGTAAAGACATAATGATTTACGCTGTATCAAATTGAGGGCTTAAAGCCTTAAACCTTATTGGAGAGTTGTAAAATTAATTGAAGCTGATTTCTCTGTCTTTTGTAGCTTTTGCATGTCTTAGTTGTTCACTTGTTCCTGTTTTGTCAGTTGTCTGAAAGTGATCATTTGTATTTTATTTTTGTGGTGTACTCTAATTCTACGTTGAATATGAATTGGCAGATGTGAAAAGCTTAAAGAGTCCTTTGGAGTCAACGTCATCGGATAAGATTCCATGCCCTGAACTTTGTTGCCCAACTATTCATCCTCCCTGTTTTCCAAGTGATGATGCATCTAAACTTGTTCGTTTTGGCGGTGCTAATGGTCCCCCATGTAAACGCGAGGAGTTACAAGTACAAAGAAAAGCAGGACAAGTGTCAAGAAGTGGCGGTGGAAGTGCTAAAAGACCGCGGACAATATTACTCGAAGATACTTCAGGCCTGGCAGTTGATGACACAAGGGAACCATCTGATAAGCTTGGGCCTCATTCAACTAAGTGTGACTCGAATGGTATTTTTTCATCAACTTTTTTTTTCCAGTTTGCGCATGAACAAGGAATACAGTTACCTGAAGTTTTAAATACTATGTAGCCTTTAATGTTTTGCTTTTTGATTTAATCATATGGTTATAAGTTATGACAAATTTGCATTCTAGAGAAAACACAAGGGACAAAACAGAGGAGCAACTTGGCCAGCAAAAGAGGTGATCGGAAAAATATAAAAGTAGCAGCCAGGACTAAAAATGATACCTTTTCTCTGAAAGCAAGTTTGGCGAGTTTCAGTTCTGCCGCCTCTGGAAACAGCGTTTTTGGTATGATGTAGTAACATCGTACATTTCTGTATGGAATTTTTCTGAAATCTCTTGTGCTCTTGAAACTTGAAACTTGGTAAACTGTACAAGTAAAATTAAAAAAAATTGAATGTTTCATTATTTTATCAATTGATTAATTCCGAGAACAGAGTGATGTATCTTTCATCCGTAGTATCAATTATTCTTGTGTTTTGTCTACATACCTTGCTTTGCCATGACTTCCGTAAAACTCTTATATTGTCGTCTTGGTATTAATGTCAGGATCATATGGTCTAAAGACGGATGTTCAGGACATCACAAAACTTGTAGATGAAATATCATTAAACGATCTCCTTCACGGCACTTATGAGTGCCCTGACTTAGGCAAAGACAAGGGGAAAAAGGTATCGAGTGCTAGTGATGGTTTTCTGAGTTCAGTTAGAGAAGCTTGCTCTCTTCTTCAGTTGCCTAAGTTCACCCGATTCCAGAGATTTGCTGAGATAAATAGCTCTTCAAATGAGAAACTTCCTACATGTCAATCTTCTATTTCTTCTGCGGGTAATGGTGATAATGGCAATTCATCTACAACAGACACTCCTTCACCTGACAAGGTTAGTGAAACTGAGATTTTTCTATAATAATTGAAACCCGCCAGCCTGTTAAGGGCCTGTTTGGTATTGCTTTTGAGCTGCTGTCCCAATAAGTTGCTCTCACAAACTTTTCATAGAACTACATATTTTGGTTTTGAACAACACATTTTGGTTTTCACACTATTTAATTGGGAACTGGCTACTTATTTTTTCCAAAATCAACTCTCTTGCTTATAAGAAAAAATTGAAAATGGAGATTTTCATAAAAGCAGCTAGGGGAAGCACAGCCAAACTGGTCCTAAATTTATTCCTTCATTTCCTTTGTGGTTTTTGAATTTAATGATTACTCACGGATGCTCCATAATTCTTCCCCTCTTTTTACAGGATTCTTGCTGCAAGCTTGAAACTCCTGCTAATGTACTCGATGTTTCACTTGAGAGACCTAATTATATTTTGGAAAGCCTGGCACTTCCTCCTCCTAAAGATTTGGAGTCTTTACTTCTCGATGCATTCAAGCCTGCTGGGTCTTCAAGGAGTGCCCCTGATCAACGTCCAGGCAAACAAATACCTCGCAAACCTAGCTTGCCGCCTTTTACCTGGTCGCACACTTTTAGCGGCAACTGTCGAACTAATTCTGATGCTGCTAAAGTTCTAACAAACAGAACCCCATGCCAAGGTAGATGGGTGAAAGTGTGGACCGATTTCAGTTCACCTGAGAGTGCCTCTAATAGCTTGCCGAATTTGGAGTCATTTGTTTATGACGAGAGTCTTGTTCCTTCAAGTGGGAAAAAGACAGCCAGCCTTGGAAACAACGTGGCGTTATCTTTATCTTCATCCCATGCCTCTCTAGGAAGTATGTTCATGAAGGGTTAGTTCTTTCAGGATGGCCTTTGTCTCTTTGGAGACTTGAATCTATCTTCGATATGGAAATTGATTTAATTGGCTCTAACTTATTCGTTTTTGGTGCAATTGCAGAATCTGGAGGTGACTTGAAGAATGATGGAATTGGTAATTGGTCTAAACTAAAAATAGAAATAATCGTAAATTTCTATTGATTCTCGGTTTGTGCACAATTCTTTGTTATAGACTACTTTGCTTGCAATTTGGAAAAGTTATTCTCACATAGAGTGCTTTTATTTAAATCTCGTTGGTTTTATTTTACAAGTTCTATATTCTTCCTTTTTTGACAGTTGAGAATTGTCCAAGACTATTAGCAGCGGCTCAAACCTTGTGTGATATTGCGATGCGTGGGCCAAGGGTAAACAAAGATGAAAAACTGAAATGGCCAAAGCAACCGTCACAAAAATCCATGAAAGCACGCAAATTAAAGTCAACCGAGAAACACAAAGACCTAATCTCCCCTTCCACACCGTCATTGTTGTCCGACCAATTCGGCAAAAACGGTCTCAACCAATCCTCAAAGAAGCCCAGGCTCTCTTTGAGCGAGCAAAAGAAGGATCTTCTGCCCATCAATGGCATGCGCAAAGGGCCGTTGAACTGGTCAGCCGCGCCAAAATCAAGCAGATCATCACCTAACAAATCGGTTAGAGAATTGAGCAGCAACACGTCAAAGCAAACATGTATGATGCCACCTCCCGCAAAGGATTCGAATAAAACCTGCAATGGGCAACATAAGGTGCGTAAATTAACGAGAATGGATTGGAGCTGATCAGGTTTGTTGTTGAAGGACCTTACAAACTGGGTTTCGACTGTATATATAGTTGGGTTATGTTGTAGCCTGTAGGGTTCAGTGTAGGTGGGAAAATGCCATTGTTGTAACTTGTAACATTAAGTAGAGATCTGTTCTGTTGTAGACGCTAGGCAGCTACGGGATTATTTGCCTTGTGTTGTAGAGCATTTTATAAGGCAATGCAAATTTCAGTTCTTTTACACAACCCAATTTGGATTCTTTCTTGCTGCAGGAAATTTTGAAGACTAAACTACTACTGAGTACTGAACCGAAAATAGCATGACTGTTCTTTGAAAATTCGGGGCAAATAACGCTAATGAATTTGTTGTATGTTTATTGTTATATGCAGCTAGGAATGTGCCCAGTTTGAGGTACTTGGATGCAGGTATCTGAAGGAAAGTGAGCTAACTCATCATCTAACATTATTCTGCTTTTTACTTTTTAATTTGAACTTGTTTCTAGTCTGTAAGTTGCACATTTCAAATAAACTATATCCATAGCATGGTTCCTCTTTGACATAGTGATACTTCACATTTGATATTAAAACTTCTTATTGCTTAAACAAATGTTTCTTAATTACATATTTAAGAGAGAAGATATATTCATAATTCATCGTGAGGTTAGTACTAGTAGTCTTATCTTAAAAAAAGTATATAACATTAACAATTCCATGGGCATCTGAACCTATTTGACGTGACATTTCATGATTTGTCAACGGAGTAGAAATAAATCAAAATTATATATTTTCATTTTTCTTTTGTCAATTATAACATTTTAAAAAATGTTCATTAACTTTTATTTAATTAAAAAGTATATGAGATTCATTTCTTTTCGATAGCGAACTTATTTTTGAGTTAAACGTAACTTCATAGTACATGAATGTACGAATTAATGTAACTTCAATTTAATTAGTTTTCAGAGGTATATAGTTCAAATCTCAATATGTTTCTTTAATCTCTAGAGGTGTGATCACTGAACTAATGTTTAATGGTTACATTAAAATAATATTATATATTGAAACACATAGATAGGTTAACAAGCGAAAAATACGAAATTTGTAAACATATCTAGCCCGACATTAATCCACGCTCCTCTTTAAATTGAACTGTTTGGTTTGCGAAACAAAACAAAGTAAGGTTCAATATAATATTTGTTTGTTAAAAAAGTTCTTAAGAAGTTGGGAAATATAAACAAATACGACATTTGTCATAAATATTTTTACTTTTCCAAAAAATAATAATAAATATTAACTTCCTTCCTTTTTAGGTTTTGTTTATTCCTTTCACGCTTTCTCCTGATTGAGCCGTTCCTTTTTTCTTCCGTGACATTTTAGTGATTTCCTTTCTCATCTCTTCTTCCCTTGCGATTTAGTTCTTCATCCATTCTTCCCTTGCTATTTCGTTCTTCATCTACTCTTCATTGATTTGATTTTTTGTTTTCTTCTTGCATGATTTAGATCTATTTTCTCATATTACAATTCTTTTCCCTTTTTGAGTTCTTTGTTTTTCCGACGAGTTTTTTTTGAGTTTTTCTCTATATCCGACGAGTTAATTTGATTTTCTATGGTGGAAATTGTTGTTTTGATTCACTATGATGGAGAATGGACTGTTGATTTCAATCTTGTGAATTACGATACCTATAATGTTATTTTTGAAAAATCTATTATATTCTCTGATTAAAACTTATATTATCTAGAGTTTGATTATTAGTTTTAGATGTGTTCTTCTTCTTCTCCCCTGGAAATCTATAATGATATAGTGTGATTCTGTTACTTTTTTTGGTAATTATTTTTGTTTAGTTCTTCTTTTTTTGCTGTGATTTGTTTCTCAAATTCTTTTTTTTCTAAATCGCGATTTGTTCAATTTCAGTATTTTTTTGGATCACGATTTGTTCGATTTCGATACTTTTGTTTGGATTGTGATTTGTTTCAATTATTCATTCGTTTTCGGTAAGTTTTTCTTTTCTTTGACAAGTTCAGGATTGTATGATTGTGTGATCTGTGTTTTAATCATGATTTGAGTTTTCCGATTTGAATCGCAATTGAGTTTTCTAATTTGAATCATGATTTGAGTTTCAGCTATGGATTTGCGATTTAGTTTTCCATTTTAAATTGTGATTGGGTTAGTTTTTCGTTTTCGTTCTTTTTTTCTAGATTGCATTTTGTGTTTTTTTACCTTGTTTCTCTTTTTTGGCAATTTCAATTCTGTTTATATCTCTTTTTTGTGTTTTTGTGTTTGCTGTGGTTTTTTGACTTTTTAATGGAGGAGATTGCTATTTTGGTACATTTTATGGAGTTTGAACTCATGATTTCAAGTTTCTCAAATATGATATTTTGTGGTTTGATTTGTGACATATTTGTAAGTTTTTTTTAGATTTTGAACGAATGATATTACAAATTTTTTAAATAATTGGATATGAAGATAATATATTAAGATCTATTTCAGATTTCAAATTCAATTTCAGTTGCAGAATATGTCATATACCTGGTGTAATGAGTATCATACTTGATAAAATAATCATTATACCTGATATAATAGTCACTATAACAATCCAAAGAATATTTAAATAATTGGAGATGAAAAAAGTATTAAAATCTATTTTTAGATTTTGTATTTAAATAATATATGGTCATTATACAAGGTGTAATGGCCATTATACCAGGTATAATGGTAATTATACCTGGCATAACAATCATTTTAACGAATATTATTAAAGAATATTCAAATAATTTGATATAAATAAGATATCAATATCAAGTTTCATATTTCACATTAGAATCCATTTTTCAGATCATGTCATTATATCTGGTACAATGCAAATTAATATTATCAAAGATAATTGGAGATAAAGAAAGTATTAGATCAAGTTTCAGATTTCAAATTTGAATAGTATAATAATAATTATACCAGTCAACATAGTGAAGAATATCAAAGAAATAATCAATTAATTGAATACAATGAAAATATTAAGCTCTGGTTTCAAATTTCATATTCGAACAATATAATAAACATTGTACCTGGTATCATGATTATTATACCAGGTATAATGGTTGTTATACTTGGTATAATAGCTATTATAACTGGTATAATAACTATTATACCTGGTATATTAACTATTATACCCAAAATTGATGGTTAATCTTATGTTCACATATTTTAAAAAATCAAAACTTAAATTCATGTTTTATGAAAAATCAAAACTTAAAATGTGGGATTTGTAAAATTACACTACGAACCTAAAATTATTTTACCTTTTTCTTGTAATTCCATAAAAACCCCTAAGAAATTCTTGTTCATTTTTATCCCGCAAACAATACAAAGAATATATAATCAATATATCTATTTTTTTATAATGCATCCATTATTAATGATCATAACGATGTTGTAAGCATACATGTTTAACCATAAAAGATACATGTTGAGGTTAAGATTGTTTCATCAATATAATAAACATTTCATGTTCAGCAAAATAACGTGAGATTTCAACGAATGTTAAAAGGATAGCTATTACAACATAATTCCACTGCTACAACCCGTTCCAATTTTTACTTATGCTATGAAATATCTGAAATTATTCACATATTGCAGCCAAATGTTGCTATTTAGAAAAAAATATTTTCTTTTCCAATTATGTCACGATTTAAGCCAGACCAATATTATGATATGTCACACTTGCTATGACAACATATAAATACAATTAAATACGTTAAGTGTGTTATGAATTTGGAGTTAAGAGCATATTCAGTTTAAAATCGTCAATGGCACATGGTGGTACATCAACTTTAAAACTTGACATAACGATACTTTATGAACTTGATATTTGACTAACATAATAATCATATTTACATATAACCATAAACAAGGGCAGCGCCAAGGAGGTCGTGGACGGTCAATTGGCCCTCCGATCACCGAGAATCACTTTGAGATAGGAGTGTAAGGTGTTTGTAATTTAGTGTCCAGTGAGCAATTTAGCATTTGGTAAACTTGGTTCCGTGAAGAAGATGAAGGCCAAAATGGGCTTCATATATCAGATTTAGTTTGGCCCATGCTTTTTATAGGATGGCCCACATAAACTTGTTGTCCATATTACAAGACTTAGTATGTTCAAATATTAATTTAATTCATTTATACAATCTGACTTGTGATTTTACTTTTTATAATTTATTTCAATAAATTATTGAAAATTTTATCGTAAAATTCCAAATTTAAATTGTTAAGAGTTTTTCCTTGATTCATGAATCATCAATGAATTACGCGTGATTTACATAATTTTGAGATGTAAGTAAGAAATTAGATCTTGTATTAATATCATATGCTCATATAATATGGTTTTACATACTATAATTAAGTGTAACCAATATTATCAATGTTTTGATCTAGGGACTAACGCTAAAATTTTTACTTTTAGAGGTTAAGATTTGAGTGGCGAATTCGGTATGAATTTGTTTTATAAAATGTGCACGCAACTGGGTAAATTTTGTTTTGAAAAAGAAGATTGTGATTAATACATAATAAGACCTTCTAAAGGTTAATAATTTTCTTTTTAGCTCTTACAAAACAACTTCTCAATCCCCTTAACTAATCAGATCTGACTTAAAAAAACATGATATTATTTTTGAGAAATGACGTCATGACAATTTATTTGGTAAGGATCTCAATTTCGCCCCTCCAAGAGCGAACTTCTAGCATAAAACCAACCTTTGACTATGAGGAGAAACAGATCACCTTATTATTTTTTATACCATCAATTATGTATCTTCCTATTTTACCCCTCCATTCCTATCTGCAACTCCAACTTCAACTTACCTTCCACTGCTCTCATAGATTCCGATGTGGTTGCTACGTAGCCAATATCCAAGAATTACATAATTGCTCATAAATTATCCGATTGAAGAAAATTTATATCAAAGTGAGAGGAAGATTTTTCAACTAATTGCACACAATCCGTAGACAGTTGTGAAAAGCATATCTCTTCGGCAAATCAAAGAAGATGAATCGGTTCCACTTTGTTAAATTAGGTCCTAAGAGATTCAGCTCATGGGCAGAGTTTCAGTCCCGGTTGGGGTACCGGTTGTTTTTTTAGTGGCGGTGGCACATAAAAAATATTCCCTCAATTTCAAAATAACTGTTTGCTTGTCGTTTTTAGGTTATTTGTCAATACGAAGTTGACATTAATTAAAGCAATAAAAATATTCTTTTAATCCTGTGATTTTTGTTAATTTAAAAGTTGAGTGTTGGATACTTTAATCCTTTTATCATTTCCAATGTGCATTAAATAAGGGTAAAATGAATGAAAATTTTAAAAAGATGCATTGAAAATCTAAAACGACAGGTATTTTGAAATTTTTCTAAAATCCTAAAGCGACAGTTATTTTAAAATGGAGGGAGGATATCTTTAAAATCATGTGGACATCATTTTTCCAATCGAAAACATTACGCCGTCGAAGCCAACTGGTAGATTGAATTAGGTTTCGGGTGAATATCTCATACACAAATCATGTGGAGTGTGATTCCATTAATATATACAAAGTTTACAATAGAATACTAGAATCATATACAAACTAGGAATGTAAATCACAGCCCACATAATACGGGATATTATTTTATCACCAACAATGTGGAGACAGAGAGTCGAAAAGGGTAACCATGGAATACAAAATTAAATAGAGTTGACTGGGATTAAAATCGGTAGGTCAAAGGTTTTTTTTCATGGTATATAGTAAACATGATTATTATGTTAGTGAAATGATAAGTTCGTGTATCTTTATATTAAGTTTTAGAGTTGATGTATCTTTATGTTAGTTAGAGTAAAGTTCGTGTATCGTTAACGATTTTAAACTAGCATTTTGGCACTCTAAACTTTGCAAAATGATCAATTTGCTCCTTAAATATATTTATTGTGTCCTAATAGTTTTTACAAGTTGATAAATTAAATCACATATATACATTTGTGTCTTACAGTCTTGGAAATTAAGGAGATTGAGCCGAGATGGCTCGAAAGATTGAGCATGAATGGTTTGATTGAAGAATTGATGAGTCAAATTGACTTTGATTAACCATTAGAAGCGAAATCTTCTAAAACTAAGATGATTTGAACAAAATTTTCTAAAACTATTGGAAGTAAAATCTTCTGAAACTAAAAATCTTCTAAAACTATTGGAAGCGCAATCTTCTAAAATTATTTGAGGCGATGTCCTTTGATACAATGATTGATGAGTTGATGAGCTGGATTTACTTTAGATGTTATGAGTTTTATATGTTTGAGTTTTGTTGAGATTTATTTTGTTTTTTCAAATGCAACATTTAACGATGTTTCATTTGAGGGGGACGTGTTAGAGTTTACAATTGGAATGTAATTTAATTTTCATTTACTTAGTTCTAAATTCTTCCATTACTTGTATAAAAAGAAAATTAACTTGGAATTTTTCATTGAGTTGAAATAAATGAAATAGTTTGTTATCTTTTTCTCTTAATTTCCAAAATATCTTTTTACTTTTTTTTCTCCTATTTCTACAAGGTATGAACATATATACGCTTTCACAAAATTTAGCTTAAAAAATGGAATTTCTATACGTTTAGAATAGCATAGCTTATCTTACTGATAAAAAAAAAAAGAATGGAATAGCTTAGTTCAGAAAGTTGTAAACCCATCTAATATATGTATTGTTAAGCAACTTAATTTCTTTCATCCAAATCATTAAATATTCCTAACCCGTTTTATTATGTCTGCCACAAATGTATAAGCCAGGCGAGCTGAGCTATGTTTTTAATGGAATTTGAGCGTCATTTTCATTTTCATTCATATGTACCTAAATCAATAAAGGTTGAAAAGTAATACGTCATTAGCTCCAAGTCGCCGCTAATAACCCCAAATTTCATTCCCATTTATTGGTTCACTTTGATCTTCACTTTTTATCTAGTTATTAAAACATTAATTCGTTCCTTCGATGCTTATGCGAAAAAGGACCTAGTACAACATATAACTCACCAATTTTATATTCCTCACTTTGTCCATTTAATATAAATCTAAGTCCACGTGGGGAAAAATTTAAAAATATAATTTAAATAAAAACACGATACCATATTTTTGTTATTTAATACTATAAGTTATGCTTCTTTATAATGTTTATTTGTATGTTATTCCATAGATGTGAGTGGGATTTACTTAAATCTAGGTCCTTTGTAGCCTTTAGTAGTTCTCATTGCTCATTCAAATTTCAATTATTGAAATCAATTACCAAAATAATTATTTATTTTCTTCTTTAAGCTTGCATGTGAACAAGTGTTAAACAAGTAGTGATTTTAGGAAAGTGTCATGCTAAATATGCCCACTAAAAAATCACAGATTAGATTGTTTATTAATAAATGATAAAGATTAAAAAAAAGTAGCCCATGAAAATGGAGAATGGGCTTTTTAATTGTATTCTTGTATCATCCACCATTGATTTGCTTTCAAAGGATAAGTTATTGTGTGTTGTTGACAATATTGTGCACATTTATATGGAAGCATCTATAAAATTTTCTTTAAATAATTATAGACCAAAAATAAATTGTATTTTCTGAATTGAATGAGAAGGCATTTGAGCTAATTTTTTAGTTCAATTTTAAGTTTTTGTGAAACTTGCATTCTATTTCATGCTTAATATGGTTTTGAGTTCAATTTATTAATAACAGTAATTTATTATTGTAATAATTAGTTTAAGATTGCAAATGAGTTGTTAAAATTTCATTTTCATTTGATTCAGCTCAATTCATTCGGTAAAAAACAAAGTCTAAGTAGTTAACTTGTTATAAATGAATATTATAGCAACAAAAAGTTGTCTACAACTTGAAAAAATAAATTTGGCCAAGGAAAATCATATTACTTAACGAACAATTAGAGTTGTTTTGAGTCTAATCACCAACGTTTGGTTTTATTGATTAAGAGTAATTTGATCAATTAAAATAATATTTGTATATTTAAAACAAATTTAGAATTTGGTGTATTTTTTACAAAATTAAAATTAAATGTGCCGCATCATCCATTTTGGACATTTCAACACCCATTGCTTAAAGCACCTTTTTGACAGGCACAAGAAAAAGCAAGCCATTCATATTACTAAGTGTCGTATGTGATTCTGTTCAAATTCTTATGATAATAAATCAAATTTTATTATAAATTTACTAAATTAATAATTCACACACACACACACACATATATATATATATATATATATATATATATATATATATATATATATATATATATATATATATATATATATATCAGCT
>CATIWQ010870568.1:0-11665 GCA_949673415.1 Euphorbia schlechtendalii | reverse complement strand
AAATATAATTGATCTCTAGAAAGTATTTAACTTCCCCGGGACAATTCGATTTCTAGAACGCACTTGCCTTCCCCGGCAACGACGCCAAAAACTTGTTCGCTACTTTTCTGCTGATAAGTTTAATAGTTTGTTCACAAGATTTGGCTATATATCAACAATGCCAAAAACATGTTCACGAAAAATATAGGTGTTGTTAATACCTCTTATCAAATTGAAAAATAATGATAATTGCAAGTATACAGTTGCAATTTAGTTTTAAAAGATATCGATTCCACAGGGAAGGACTAGTTCTAAAGATCGATAAGGAAGATAAAATAAAGAAAATAAAATATAATAAAGTAAAGGTTAGGAAAGAAGGATTAGAATGAAAAATGAGTAAATATAGGTATAAAAGATTAGAGAACCTAAATATATAGATTTTCCCTATAAAATAAGGATAGCAGAGAAAGCATGTAAGTTCAACAAAGATGTTATGATTCACTAAACTAATATAACAGACTCGGTTCTAAATACCCAGATGTTCAATTATTCATCGGAGAGCAACACATGAATGACTTTTCTAAACCTAACACAAATGAATTAAGACAATTATATAAACCTAGACAATGTCAATACTATGCTTAGTACAGGTCGCTCTCACATAGCCATATTTAGCAAGTTACCATTCCAAAAATGTTGGCTCACTAAACAGCATTACATCACAGATCCAGTGATTATACATGATATCGTTAACCTTGAAACTACTCTTAAAATCAACTCCAACACATATAACTTGATTAACATAAAAGACTTAACACGAAATACGCATTATGACACATAGACATATCATAAACTTCAAAATAGAAAGTATAAGTAGAAAGCAAAGCAAAGTTTTAAGGTATGCAAGTGAAAGCTAAAATTGATCAAACCATATCCACTCTTTAATGGGAGTCGTCAATTCCTGCTATTCCTGCATCAGCTTTAAATTCGGTCTCGGCCCGTACAGAAACTCCGCTAGGATGCTATTCTTTGCGAATATCGAATAAACGAATATTGAAGAATGAAAACTTTTATTGATAAGTGATTTGCAAGTACACTTATGCAACAATCGCTCGAGAATATAGATAAATCTAGTGATCGAAACAAGGATTCGAATCACTTAAACATTTTCTCGCTAACACTTATGAACGTAGCGAACTCTCTATCTATACACACACTATATTTCTCTCATGCACTCTAATATTTTCCCTCTCTGGTTGCCCACACTGTGATGCCCTATGATACACTGTGATGCATGAAATTTATGAAGTTTTGAGCCCTATTTATAGAGTTTGAAGGTTGTACCTATCCAAATGAAGGGTTGTGTCCATTGGTAAGATTGCATCTCTTCATTGTGATTGGTTGAGAAGCTTTGATTTAATCCACAATGGATAGGCACCTTTTCATGATTGGTTGACTTCAGATAAATGTCTTTTTGTTAGTAGTTGATGGCGGTTGATCATGCTTATCTGGCAGTTGGTAGTTAAGAAGATAAAACCAGAAAACCATCCAATTAGCGACTGCGATATACATGTCGCGAACGTGAATCTTTGATTGGTAGAATTCTATTCAGAAGAAGAATAAATCACGACCGCGAAATGCATTTTCTTCAGAATTCTCCTTGCAACTTCACTGATCTTTGACAGCTTCAATCCTAAGCCAAATCTTTGGGTTCCACGCATCTTTTTGCACCTTTTTCACTCTTTTTTAATAGATTTCCACTTTAGATCATTTTACTCCCAAGATTTACCTAGTATCTGCATTTGCATAAAAAACAACTACATACCACATGAAATCTTTTATATGAAGTATAAAAATGACTAAAAATATAGGGTTTAGTGTGTAAAATTATAATGATAATAAGTGTAATTATACACTTATCAACTGCATACTTGCAATGGTCACCATTTTTCTATTCGATAAGCGGTATTAACAACACCTGTTCGTATTTTGAACTTTTATCTTATTAGTAGAAAAGTGGGGAACAAGGTTTTTAACACCATTACCGAATATAAGCCTATCGGAACGAGTATAGTTAAAATCATGCGATCATATTTGTGTAGAGTTTTAACTCTTCAAGAAATTTATGGTGATTCACCAAGTTTGAATGTTTACTTTTGTCTTCTATTTATACTTGAAGCTTTGCAAAGTAGCCGTAGCAAACCTTTCATCCTTATAGTTCTTCAATTTCTCTTCTCTTCATATCTTTCAAATCTTCCCATTGGAGACAAATTCCAAAACGTTTAGAGATAGAAATTTGAAAATTTTGGCATGATAAAATTCTTGTTTATCTTCAAGAAAATTAGATTGAGAGAGAGGCGTGCAAAATGAAACATAGAATCTTGTGATTAGTTGACATTGCTAACGCTTGCAGAGACATGCGAAGATACTAAGAAAATGGCGAATGTTAGCGAATTCTTTTTATCTTGGACTTTAGTGAGGAATCTCCAACATTCCGTATTGACACCTTTTTTAATTGTGAGGACCACTGGAAATCTTCTTTAATTTTAGCGCTTTTTAACCTGAAAAGCCTCAAAAGAATATTTCATATCTCATAGAAGACGTTAGCAGCACAAGAGTCATTTAATTCTCCAAGTGTCAAGGAATTCAGCTTTTATCAACAAGCTGAGTTGTTTTGCCTTAAAGAAACTCAAGTCTGTTGGTTAATCAATACAGTAATTAAACATGCATAGGTTACAAGGTGGAAATTCAAAAACTTAAAATTAACTTGAGGATCGCATAAGCATGCCATGATTGAAATAATCTAGATTAAAATTTTCAATAGATGCTATTAGGTTTATAAAACATATAAAACAAACCTAGCATCTAAAGATAAAAGCATTACCAGTTGATGCGTGCTTGATCTCTCTTTTGGTAGCGGTGTTCCCTTTGAGCTATTCTGACAGGGTAAGCTTCCAAACTAGGAGAGCCTCTATGACTTGATCCACACGGATCTTCACCAACCAAAACCTCGAAGTAGTCAGATGATAGTAGTTGCTAGACTACTCGTAAATCAACCCGAAAATCCAAATTGAAAGCTCACTTAAACCTAGAGCTTTCTAAAATAACTCTTCAATTTGTTTGGAGAAACTCGTGGAGGATCTCGCACAACAAAAGAAGAGGAGAGTACAAATTAGAGAGAAAACAAGCTCAAAGCTTTTTGGTGTTTGTGAATTAATGAGGCTTTGAAAGCCTATTTATAGGGAAAAATGGGAGAGTGTTAGACTCCCCCTCTAACTCTACATGGGATGGGATAAACCCATCCCATGTATAGAGGGTTAACCACGGGGGTCATGGTGACCCACGGGTTGATTCATGCACCACATGAGGGAAGCTCTATATGTCGCAAGCCAAAGCTTGAGCCCCGCGCAAGCGCTGCCATGGGTAGTGCTTGCACACTTGTAGCCTGCTACCGCGCGGCTTGCCCCACGCGGTAACGGGGAGCCCATCTCTCACAACTTGTGTTCTTTTTGGGGCCCACTTACATTGAGAAATTTCCCTTGCTCCCTTTGACTATTTTCCCTATCTTTTCATTATTCCTTTGAATTATTAATTTGGTTACAACCAATTAATAATTCCTCTCTTTGATTTCACAACTTGTATTTTCGATACAGACCTAGTCCATAGGTTCTTTACATGGTCCGATAAAGACCCAAAGTGTGTGAACTCATAGGTCCCAAAGTATAGAGCCGCTAGAGGTTAACCTAAACTTGGCTTCTAGACCGTGAACCTTTAGGTTCAATTTTCCAGACCAATATGGAACCTAATAGCTCTAGATGATTAAAAGGGCTTTCTAGTAAAGGCATATGATCCCCCGATACTTAGAACATCATGTAATAACTACCATACACTCCTTCCATCAAGTTAAGTACCATCTTGTTTATTGAGCTCGGATTAAGTGTCAGCTCATGTAATAGTAGTAGCTATCCTGGAATTAGACTTGTTCACGAAGAACACTACTCAGTGGTTTTGTTTCTTGATTGATTAGAATCCCGTTCCATCAATCGTGTACTCTGATCATAGGTTTATGAGTGTGTTACTTCAACAAGGGGCCCTAAGGTACATCTCTATTATATTACTATATCAGGAGTGATGGATCCCATCTTGACTGCACAGCTTACCAACATGTGATCATCGCTATACCCATAATCACCCGTGTCATCCTGGTCGTCAAGCTATGAATAAGTATTACGCAAAGTATAGCAACTCCTACATAAGGTAACTGATATCTCAGGTCTGAGGATACTCGTACAGCTAGTGTAATATGACATGACACCAATACATGGATATAGTTATTTTCGAGTGATTATCTTATAGCGGTCTCCAATGTATTACCTGAATATAATCATGTGTTAACTCAAGGTACCACCTTAAGCTCGTGAGATCGGCCTCTTGGAACTAATCCAAGGAGTAAGCCTACACATGCTAGTCTATCCTCTCCATTGTATTCCAATCTCAATGAAACTATGACTAGGGATATTTAGACTATTCATAGTAACACGTATGTGTAGTTCTCACTCCACATAGCTCCCACTATGTCCTTGCACTTTTACGCTATGAATTAGTCATGGACTTTGTTTCATCAATGCGCATATGCATATTCAAACATATATGATACCAAGGAGATACAATAAGTAGAAAGCACTGATAAGTAACAAAGATGCCTTTGATTATTATTAATAATTTGAAACTATTTATACATTATAGCTAATAAAGACATATCACCCCAATTGCCTCTAAGGCATACATCATGTTTAACAATCTCCCACTTGCACTAGAGCCAATTGGCCATGTTCTTTATACCATACTCATTAACATATTGTTCATGCTTAACCTGAGTCAATGGTTTGGTTAGCCCATCTGCTAGATTCTAATCCATTGGGACGCATTCAAAAATTATTTCCTTTCTAGCTACCATCTCATTTACTAATGGTACTTTCTGAGTGTATGTTCATTTCTATGATGCGACCGTGGTTCCTTTGCCTGAGCAATAGCCCTATTGTTACAGCGATAGACTGCTATCAGATTTACAATGTTGGACACCACACCGAGATCACCAATAAATCTCTTAAGCCATACGGCTTGCTTAGCTACTTCTAAGGCAGCTAAATACTCAAATTCTATGGTTAAAATAGCAGTCGTATCCTGTTTGAAACTCTTCCAAATAATTGCCCCTCCATTAAACATAAACACATAACCTAACTATGATTTATAATCATCCCTATCAGATTGAAAACTCGCATAGATGTATCCCTTTGAAGTGAGATCACCTTCTCCATATACTAAAAACATATCCTTAGTCCTACGTAAGTACTTGAGGATAGTTTTAATGGCCTTCCAGTGCATCTCACCTGGATAAGATTGAAATCTACTTGTGAAGCTCAATGCATGTGAGATGTCATCTTGAGTGCATACCATAGCATACATGATGGACCCTACCTTTGAGTCATAGGGTATTCCATTCATGCGCAGTCTCTCTTCTTGTGTTCTCGAACACTCAGATTTAGAAAGGTTAATCCCGTGACACATAGGGAGATAACCCTTTCTTGATTGCTCAAGGTTAAATCTAGCTAAAACCTTGTCTATGTATGTACTTTGTGAAAGACCTAGCAGCCTTTTAGATCTATCTTGGTAAATTTTAATACCAAGTATAAAAATTACTTTTCCAAGGTCTTTCGTGGATAACTTCTTTGATAACCACGTCTTAACTATCTGAAGAAAAGGAATATCGTTTCCTATTAATAATATGTCATTGACATATAATATAAGAAAAATGATCACCCTCCCACTAGCCTTTTTATATACATAGGGCTCATTAGCATTCGATACAAAAGTGATATCTCGGATTGTCTCATCGAACCTAATATTCCAACTCCTCGATGCTTGCTTAAGTCCATAAATTGACTTCTATAACTTTCATACCTTAGAGCCATCCTTAGATGTGAAACCCCTGGGTTATGTCATAAACACATCCCTATCTAGATTCCTGCTAAGGAATGTTGTCTTCACATCCATCTGCCATATCTCATAATCATAATGAGCGGCGATGACAAGGAGTATCTTGATAGACTTTAGAATGGCCACCGGTGAAAAGGTTTCATCATAGTCAATGCCTTCTTTTAACTGTACCCTTTTATAACCAACCTTGCTTTATAGGTAAGTATGTTACCACCCATGTCGATTTTCTTCTTGAAAACCCACTTGCATCCTATGAGCTTAATTCCACTTATAGCATCAACCAAGTTCAGACTTGATTTTCGTACATGGAGTCCATCTCTGATCTCATGGTTGAAAGCCATTTATTCTGAGCCTTCCATTGCCTCCTAGTAAGTCTTGGGCTCATCATCTTCCATAAGGAAGAGATGTTTATCATCATTGATGATAAAACAGTATTGCTCGGGAGCGATAGGAGCCTGACCTGACCTACGCAATGTCGATGTCATAATAGGCTATTCCATGCTTCCAATATCTTGTGTAACAAGTTTAGTTATAATTAGTTGATTATTTATTTGATATACTTGAGTACCTAACTCAAGAAAGCTCCCACTAGCTTTCGCAAGTATATGCTCATTCTGGAGGAATTGAGCATTGATGAAAATAAGGACTTTCTATCCTTGGGATCATAAAAGGTATACCCTATATTCTCCTTAGGGCAACTTACAAATAGACATCTATCAAACTTAGCACCCAGATTATCTGAACTTGTCCTTTTAACATATGTAAGACATTCCCAAACTCTCAAGTGAGAAAGAGTGGGTTTGATCAATTGATTTAGAGTGAACTCTATTTAGTATACAAATTGCGCTCTCAAGCGCATAACCCCAAAAGGATCTGCTAAGTTCTGCTTGGCCCATCATGGATCGAACCATATCGAGTAGGGTTTGATTTCTCCTTTCTGACACTCCATTATGTTGGGGTGTATAAGGAGGTGTCCATTGGGATAAATACGATTATCCCTTAAATAATCCTGAAACTCCTAACTTAAGTATTCATTGCCTTGATCAGATCAAAGGGTCTTGATACTTTCCCAAGCTATTTCTCTACTTCAGTTTTGAATTCTTTAAAAGCATCAAAACTTTCAAACTTATGCCTCATAAGGTACAAATAACCATATTGTGAATAATCGTCAATAAAGGATATGAAGTAGACGAAACCCTCATGTGTCTTAACACTCATTGGACCACATACATTGGAATGTATTATTTCTAAAGTACTAGTGGCATTCTAACCCTTTCCTTTTAAAGGTTTCTTAGTCATCTTCCCTTTTAAACAAGGTTCGCACACACCATAGGAAGCCCATTTCATTGGTCCTAAGTCTCCACATTTATGTAACTTAGTTAAGCGAGTCTCATTTATGTGGCCTAGATGACAATGCCATAAGTAAGAGGATTTCTCATTATCTAATTTCGATTTCTTAACAATGTTCATATTTAGAATTTTAGTTTTAGTATCTAGAACATATATGCCATTCAAAAATATTCCATAAGCATAAAGAATATTGTCACGCTGAATTTGACATTTATGATGAGAAAATAAAATTTCAAATCCTTTTATTGCTAGAAGTGCAATAGAAATAATATTCTTAGTGACAGCTAGAATATAATAGCAATTGTTCAAAACTAAAACTAGGCCACTAGGAAAATTAAGGCTATATGTCCCTACAGCTATTGCAGCTACTCATGCTCCATTTCCAACTTTAAGTCCATTTCCCTCTTTGCAAGCCTCCTACTGTTTCGCAATTACTATACAAAAGTACATATATGAGTACCTCAACTAGTTACTAATACCCAAGTAGACTCATAGGGAACTGTAGAGAAACTCTCTATCATGAACATACCTGAACTAGATGCCTGACTTGGCTTCTTCTTCATTTGTTCAGTAATCCGAGCTTTGCAATCATGTTTCTAGTGTCTAGGCCTTCCACACAGCAAAAATAATCCTTTAGGTTTCCCCTTTTCAATAACCACTTTTCTAACTTTCTTGTCGATGGGTTTTAAACCTTTACCTTTATGCAAGCTTTACTCACCAAGGCACTTGTTCCTCTTGCCACCAGACCTTGCTCAAAACTTCTAAGTTTCTTAATAAACTTAGATGTCTTGTCGATCCTCTTTGACATAAGATAATCTTTCACAAAAGGTGAATATTTATCAGATAGGGTTACTATCATTAATTGTATGTCATGCTTGGAATCTGTCTCGATTCCTATTTGAGTCAATCTTCTAGAATACTATAAGTATTTGATGCATCGCTTAGTGGCTAGGATCCCATTATCTCTACCAAAGTTATAAAGGAACTTCAAAATTTCATTCCACTCAACTCTTATGCCTGCATAATGTCCTCTGAGATGAATTAGCATGAATTTTAAATTAATACCTTCATGCTGGTTCTTAAGCTTTCAGCTCATGGTCTCGAGCATCACAAGTGATACAATGAAAGCATCTCTCTTATGCCTAAGATATGCTTCTTTCTCTTGGATAGAAGCATCAACATTAGGAATGACTGGTTCTAGATTATCCAGGACATAATCCATGTAGCTTTTCTCAAGTTCCTTTCTAAGAACTTTAAAGCAGCCATCAAAATTAATCCCTGTCCGTTTGGTGCAAGAATTGAGCAAATATTTATGTTTGGATTCATTGTTCAACCTAGATATAAGATATAATTTGTTTAGAAAGTAGCATATGTACATGCATTTAATATAAGGTCTTTAATTAAACACATAATTTCCTACTATTTTATCGACATTTAAATAGCCCCTTCTATTCAAATTCGGGAAACCTGGTTGAACCAATTTTCCTTAGTAGGTAGCATCCATAGCTACTCATCATGATGCCCACTATATCAGGTTAAGTCATAACAATATAACAATGGTTGGAACCCGTCCATTTGCATCTCTTGCAATTGTTAATCTATTTGAGTTCTTTTTCTCGAGACATGCGTACCCAATTGTACGACTCCTCAAATCTGTCTCCAATTCGGCATCATCTCCAATAATATGGACAACTAACCCTCTTTGGTTAAGGCACGAAACCCATCTAGTCTCTTGACCAATCACATGTTAAAGGAAGGCATGTTGTACATGTTCTTACATCCGTTAATAAGGCTCGTATCATGACTTATGATGGGAAGACATTTTTCCGCCTTAATATATTTGTAGGGATTTCATTGGTGCCACTGGTCTCGCCCTAGTCTAGGTTTTATACGATGGATATGATTATGAAATAATAATTCCGGACTATTAGGAATTATTAACTCTATGGAAACATGCTCTGACTAGTATATCATAATCATTCCATTATGGTAAGATTCCATATAGCATGTAAAATAAACAAGGTCCACGTTGAAGTTTTTGCACCTATGTCTACATATTTTAATTTTAACAACTTCAACCACGTTTGTAAAACCATATGCGGAATAAATTCCCATACTAGAAATCGACTAAGTAATAAACATCCCATAGGTATACTTGAATCTAATAATGATGATAACTTCCAAGTAGGAGAAGTGAATGAGCAACCTTGTCCATTCCTTGCCAAAATTATCACGGATACTTTGATTCATTATACCATAGATAATTATGATTTAAAGATTTCATTCTTTAATTAAGTGAAGTACGGGGTAACCCTTAATTAAAGCATTTACCCGTGTGGTAAATCATTTTTAATTTTATATGATAATCACCTAGACTAAGTTTGAGCAAAACCTTAATCTAGTTATCACATCATTTTCTATGACAAGAATTGAAACCTAAGTCATGCATAGCATACATTAATCAATTCATAGAAAATCACATTTTAACATATTATAATCAATCATGCATAGCAAACGGCAAGCTCTAATACCAATGTTGTTTAATCAATACAGTAATTAAACATGCATAGGTTGCAAGGTGGAAATTCAAAAACTTAAAATTAACATGAGGATCTCCTAAGCATGCCATGATTGAAATAATCTAGGTTAAAACTTTCCATAGATGCTATTGGGTTTATAAAACATATAAAAGAAACCTAGCATCTAAAGATAAAAACATTACCAGTTGATGCATGCTTGATCTCTCTTTTGGTAGCGTGTTACCTTTGAGCAATTATGATGGTACAAGCTTCCAAACAAGGAAACCCTTTATGACTTGATCCACACCTATCTTCACCAACCAAAACCTTTAAGAGGTAAGACCCGTCGATTGATAGCAATTGCTAGACTACTCGTAAATCAACTTAAAAATCAAAATCGAAAGCTCACTTAAACTTAGAGCTTTCTAAAAGAACTCTTCAAATAGTTTGGAGAAACTCATGGAGGATCTTGCACAACAAAAGAAGAGGAGAGTAGAAATCAAAGAGAAAACAAGCTCAAAGCTTTTTGGTGTGTATGAATTAATGAGGCTTTGAAAGCCTATTTATAGGGAAAATGAGGGAGTCTTAGACTCCCCCTCTAACTCTACATGGGATGGAATAACCCATCCCATGTATAGCGGGTCAACAGCGCAGGTCATGGTGACCCGTGGGTTGACCTGCGCGCCACATGAGGCTCATAATATGCAAGCCAAAGCTTACAAGCTTGCCCCGCTCGTTAGCAGCTCGTGAGCTTTTCAGCTCGTGGGGCAGCCGTGTTCGCCACTTTTCTACAGATAAGTTTAATAACTTTTTATCAAAGAGTTTGGCTATATAATAATGATGCCAAAAACTTGTTTGTGTAAAGTATCGGTGTTGTCAGTACCTCTTATCAAATAGAAAAATGATGATTACTGCAAGTATACAGTTGCGATGTAGTTTTAAAAGATATCGATCCCACAGGGAAGGACTAGCTCTAAAGATCCGCAAGGAAGATAAAAGAAAGAATATAAAATATATTGATATTTTGGATAGGAGGGCTAGAATGAAGAATGAGTTAATATAGATGTGAAAGATAAGAGAATCTAAATATATAGATTTTCCCTATGAAATAAAGATAGCAGAGAAAACATGCAAGTTCAACAAAGATGTTATGATTCACTAAACTAATCTAAAAGTTTGGTTCAAAATACCCAGATGTTCAATTATTCGCTGCAGAGCAACACATAAAATAACTTTTCTAAACCTAGCGCCAACGAATTAAGACAATTATATAAACCTAGACAACGTCAATACTATGCTTATTATGGGTCGCTCTCACATAGCCACATTTAGCAAGTTACCATTCCAAAAATGTCGGTTCACTAAATAGCGTCATATCACAAATCCAATGATTATACACGAAATTGTTAACCTTGAAACTACTCTTAAAATTAACTCCAACACATATAACTTGATTAATATAAAAGACTTAACATGAAATACGCATTATGACACATAGACATATCATAAACTTCGAAATATAAATTATAAGTAGAAAGCAAAGCAAAGTTGTAAGGTATGCAAGTGAAAGCTAAAGTTGATCAAACCGTATCCACTCTGTAATGGGAGTCATCAATTTCCGCAATTCCTGCGTCTGCTTCAAATTCGATCTCGGCCTGTACAGAACCTCCACTAGGATACTATTCTTTGCGAATATCGAACAAACGAATATTGAAGAACAAAAACTTTTATTGATAAGTGATTTGCAAGTACACTTATACAATAATCGCTCGAGAATATAGAGAAATCTAGTGATCAAAACAAGGATTTGAATCACTTAA
>CATIWQ010870546.1:0-44590 GCA_949673415.1 Euphorbia schlechtendalii | reverse complement strand
TCTGTGTCTTGGTGGGCCGTCCCCCGGACGTTAAGCCTCACAGGACTTTAATTCCTGGAAAGAGCTAATCCAGGTGGCGACTCCACACTGAGAGACGGCGGATTCGGGTTCGGACCGATCTTAAACGTTTTCGCCTTTTTTCTCTATTTAACCTTTTTCCGGGTCCCAGACTCGGTGCTTTTTGTTTTCCTTTTTCAAAACACCCCGGTGGACCGCGCCTATGAACCCGCGCGCTCTCGGCCCACCGCTCCGTGTCGCCCGCTCACAGTAAGCAATCTTAGGCTTGCACCCACGCCAAAGCTCATAGGAAGTTTTCTCAAGAGTTGGGTGAATTAAAACCCGATTCAAGATATAACATGCTGTGTTAACAGCTTCTCCCAAAAAGTATTTTGGTAGATTGTTATCACTCAGCATGGTTCGAGCCATTTCAACTATGGTCATGTTCTTTCTTTCTACAAACCCATTTTGTTGAGGAGTATAGGGAGAAGAGAAGTTGTGCTCAATTCCATGCGCTGAACAGAATTCTTCGAAATGGAAATTCTGGAATTCACGTCCATGATCACTTCGGATTCTACTGATTTTAGTTCCTAGTTCATTCATTATCCAATTACTGAGCTTGATAAAAGATTCATAGGTCTCATCTTTGCTACTCAGCAAGACTACCCATGTGAATCTTGTGAAGTCATCTACAACAACTAGAGTGAATCTCTTACCACCCAAACTCATAGGTTGAATTGGGTTGAAAAGGTCTAGGTGTAGCAACTCCAACGCTCGCTTAGTTACTACATGATTAATAGATCTAAATGATTTCTTAACTTGCTTACCAAGCTGGCAAGCAGAGCAGAGTTTATCCTTTTCAAAGCTGATGCTGGGTAACCCCATAACTAATTGCTTTTTGGCCAGTTTGGATAGAATATTCATATTGATATGACCCAACCTTCTATCCCATTGCCAAGCATTTTCCTCCTTAGATGTGAGACATACATTAGAGGAGCCAGGGGATAAATTAACCATATAAACATTATTGGTTCTAGGAGCAAAGAGTATGGTTGAGTTAGTCTTACTGTCAATTACTAAGCATCCTGCTGAGTTGAAAATAACCTTCCTGCCTTTATAGCAGAGCTGGGCTACGCTGAACAGATTGAACTTTAGTCATTTTGACTAGAGACACCTCTTCGATTGAGGGAGATACGCCAACAGTGCCACACCCTACAATCTTGCCTTTCTGGTTGTCTCCAAAACTGACACTTCCATTTCTCTTGCATTCCAATGAGATGAACTGGCTTTCATCTCCTGTCATATGCCTTGAGCATCCGCTATCCAAGTACCACATTTGAGAGTCATTAGCGGATCTAAGGCTCACCTGCAAAATAATTAAGTTTTCTTAGGTACCCATGCTTTTGAGCTGGGTCCTCCCTTGTTAGCAGTGCTTATGTTTTTCCAATCATATTCGTCATAATAACCATTTTTATGTCTACATTTTATTGTGACATGTCCAGTTTTCCCACAAAAATCGCACATAGTTTTTATATTGGGCTGGCTCGCTTTCTTCTATTTAGAGGATTTGTTCCTCTTTGAATTACGAGTTTGGTTATTCGAAATTTGATTGTTGGCAGGAGGAGGATCCTCTTTCTTCTTTAATGCTGATATCTCAGCAGTCAGCTCATCTAATATTAGTGAGCTTGCTAATAGCACATTCTTGATACTCAGCTTTTTCTTGAAGAAAGCGGATATCAAGCGATAAGGAAGCATTAGTACCTTCCAGATCATCACTTCTCCTCACTATTTCTTTGATGTTTTTCATTGATTTATTTGTTAGTTTCATTACATCAAAGAGAGCCTGGGCGAATTCTTCAACTGATAAAGAAATATCAAAATGTACCTCAGTATGCTAATGTTTCTCTTTATCATGCCCAGCTTCAGAGTTATCAATGGAAGACTTTGACCTAGATGTAGATGCTGAACGTTCACCATGATTGTCGAAAGCCATCAAGCAGAGATTGGCTGAATCAGAGGCTTCTTCATCAAAAGATGAAAATTCTTCTGAATCACTCCAAGTGGTAGTAAGGGCTTCAATCTTCTTGGAGAATCTCTTCTTGAACCTTTCCTTCTTTACTTTTGGACAGTTTGACTGGATGTGACCTTTTTCTCCACACCCATAGCACTTGATGTCTTTGCTGTGCTCTTTTCTTAGTCCTTCCTCAGCTCCACGTTTGTGCTAAGTTGACTTGATTTTAGTGGGAAACTTCTTCTGACTGAACTTCCCATCCTTCTTTATAAAGAGTTTGAAACACTTTGTAAGAAGAGCCATGTCTTCATCACAGTCATAGCTGGTGGACTCATTAGATGATTCAGCTTTGAGGATAATGGCTTTACTATCCTTACCTCGATTTCTCTTGGAGTCATTTGAGTATTTTCTCAGCGACATCTCATGGGTTAGCAAGGTGCCTATCAGCTCATCATAGCTATAGTTCTTAAGGTCATGAGCTTCCTCGATTGTGCTCTTCTTGGAATCCCACTCTACTGTGAGAGTGCAGAGAATTTTCTTTACGAGCTCTTCCTCGCTGAACTCCTTTCTAAGTCGTTTTAGTTCATTAAAAATGTTAATGAATAGGGTATTCATACTCTGAATACCTTCATTGGCAGCCATCGAGAACATCTCATACTCTCTCAGTATGAGGTTTATCTTTGACTCCTTGACCTTGTTTATCCCCTCATAGGTAATCTCCAGTTTCTTCCAGATTTCCTGTGCTGTTTCGCATCCTGAGACCCTGTTAAATTCTATAAGATCAAGAGCACAGTGTAAGTAGTTAATGGTTGCGGCATTCTCTTTGAGAAGCCTCGGATTAGAGTCATTGTAGTCCTCTGGATCTACAGGTCTACGCACACCGTTACTGACCTCAGTAGGAACTCTGGGACCAAGCTCAATTGCAAACCAGGCCTTCATACATTGAGACTGGATGAAATTTTTCATACATTTTTTCCAAAATGTATAATGATAACCATCAAATAGAGGAGGTCTAGTAACGGACATTCCTTCTCTCAGAAGAACTGATTGACCAGAACTCGAGCTAAAGTTATTATATGGCATTTAAGGATCTGACTCAAGATTATTAGCCTTAAAGTTGAGGAACCGCTTTGATACCACTTGTAACAACAGTAGAGGGGGAGTGAATGCGAATACTGGGTAACTTTTAGATTCTTTTCATTTTATAGTTAACTCAGTACAGTTTTTATATGCGTGTTGAGTATGCGTTCTGAGTGCAATATAAACACTTATAAACAGCTCAGCAAGGCTGGCATAGTTTATCTTCAACCTCTTACTGACTGAATATTACTCAATACGAGATGGATAACAAGCAATATATAAGAGAGATGAATGAGCAAGATGTTGATGAAGCTAAATGCTTAGAGTTAGAATGATTACACCTGAGATTTTATCTTGGTTCAGCCTCTGCCTAATCCAGTACTCGGATCCTTCTCCGAGCTTTAATCCACTAGTGGTTCGTTCTTTTAATAGGCAGAGAAGCCTTTACAGCGGGTAGACACAATTACAGAAAGTCCCTCCTTTCTAACTACCGCTCAACCTTAGTTTGGGTACCCTTCCCAAACTGACACTTAAGTTGGATAGAATAGATTACAGAAAGTCCCTCCTTTCTAACTATCACTTCCTCAATTTGGGTAACCTTCCCAAACTGACACTCAAGATCTCGGAAGAGATTTGTGAAATGAATTCAACTTATAAAATGTTGAATCCTTACAATGTTATATCTCAAAATGGATTCTCTCTATTACAAACAGATATAGAAATTATTAGTTGCTTGCTTGATTTGAATTTCTGGGAAGCTAGAATGACAGTGGCTTAGCTCTTTAGGAAATTCAATGTGATTCGCAGTTCACTCTTTTTTTTAACGTCTGCTTCAGTCTTCTATTTATACTTCGAGGATCTATAGGGTAGCCATTGTAGACTTCTCATCTCTGTAGTTCTTTAATATTTCTTCTCTTCACATCTTTCACATCTTCCCTTTGGAGATAGCTTCTAGGACATTCACAGATAGAAAAATGAACGTTGAGGCAAGATAAGCTTCAATGGATGAAAGCACTTTTGTCTTCAAGTGAAATCGATTTTGAGAAAGAGAGATGCGTGTTGTGCAACTTACAATCTTGATTGCTTGAAATTGCTAACATGTTCTAGCACGCGTAGAGACACTAAGGAATGGTGATTGATAGAGGCGCACTCTACTTGGACTTTTGTGAAAAAGTATCAGATAAACTTTAGTGGAGTGGGGCCATTTTGACTTGTTGTGAATATTTTATTATTTGCTGCATTGATTAAGAAAGCAACAAAAGAGAGTATTCGGTTTCTTAATAGAAACCGTTAGTAGTACAGCTATCAATTAATTCTCAAAGTGTCATAATAAAGAGTTGCTTTTAATTAATAAAGGCAGCACTCAGTTCGTGATGAGTGACTATTGCCTAAACTGCATAGTACTCAGCATGGATTCTACTTAGTAAAGCAGAACTCAGCTTTTCCTATCTAAGTCGTAACTTATTTAATTACTTACAGTAAACTGAGTTGATTTTCCACAATACTCAAGTCTACTTCATTAATTAAGAGTATACTTAGTACCTAATTAAATTTGCTATCCTATTCGGTTTGCTATTTCCAAAACGTTTTTAAGTACTTGTTAGGTACTAATTAACTTGGGTTCTACAGCAACACGTGATCCACCTGTTAAGTATCTTTGGTCGCCATGGGGTCGCAAATGATACTTTTGCAAGCTTCAAGGTAAATGGGGCATCCTAATCTTAAAGGCTAAGCCATCTAATGCATATGCTCTTGTTCGAAATATTGTAAGCATGGATTTAACTCATTTAACAAATTTTCATTACTCATCCAAAATCTTTTATTTTAAGTTTATGAAAAAGATTTCTCCAGCGGAGTCGCCATTGTGAGCGGACGACGTTCAACCCGAGCGGTCACCGCAAGGCACCGGCCCCATGAGATGGGGCATGGGGGTTTTCTAGATTGGAAAAGAGAAGTTCATTTTCAGTTTAAAGAAAGGAACTTATTCGTGAGACAAGTTTAATAGACTCAAGATTAGAACCTCTAACCTATGGTACTCAGAGTCGCCACCCGGATCAGGACTTCTGGGAAAATTTGGTACAGCTTAGATCCGTTAAGCCTAAGCAATACCATAGTTCAAAGATTCAGGTCCGGGATGAGTTACTTACTTCACCGTTATTTGAGTAAACATTATTCCCATTGGGAAATCACACTTTTAATTTAGATGTTTTCGGCTAATGTTTTTTGTTATTTAGCGAGCATGCAAAAAGTAGTAAATAAAGTGCGAGAAAGTAAACACGTAGGAAAGTAAATGCACCTAATCTATAGGATAAATTACATATTGGGATGGGGGATTTACAAATTGCCTAAATACATCGATATCTAACAAATATTACATTTGATAAATGCGATACCCGAAGGAAATTGAACCCTAACATGCATCTATCCTAAACTACCTGAATTCACAAAGGTTAGCACAGGGGATATTCCACCACACAAATATGTACCAAGTGTACCACGTATGCTCGATTGGGATTTTGGCAAGACTCCTGTGGTCAAGGTAAAAATAACCGAGATTTCGAAGTTCTTATTCCATGAAAATTGTTCATTTTTATTTTCAACATTGTTGGTCATTTTTATTAGTGAAAATGCCCCATGTTATATTATTGGGTCGGTTATCCAGGAACTTGAGTTCCCTTCGTGTGGGTGACCTAAAACAACAAACATAAATCTAGGCTGAACATACATAACATAGCTATCATTTAGGTTAACAACGGTAACGATGTCATCCATATCGTTACCGACTTCCCTATGAAGGGCAATATCAATATGAATGGCCCAAAGCGCTTTTGTTGCTACTCCAAACTTTAATAAACATATTAATACATTAATAAAACATATATAACTCCTAAATAATTACAATTTAGATGTTTGTTACCCCCAATGATGCATTTCCAAACTTAGAAGGTCTCAGCGGGTCTTTCAGGGTTTAAACGATTCGAAACGGAGCAAAATGAAGCAAAAGTGGATTCTGCCAAAGGCAATGTTGTTAACTACATGAGTGTGAGCACGGGATTTTGTACCAGCTCGCACGTTCGATGATGATGGCTTTTACGGGATTTTATCCTTGAATCACACATTTTCGAGTATCCTGACGTATCCGAATTGGAATCCTCCTCGTTACTAATAAAATTATTTAATTTAATTTAGAATTTATTTAACTAAATAAAAAATACAAAAAAATATAAAATTAAAATATAATAAAAAAATTAAAGGGGGTGTTATCCCGATCGCGAGGGAGCCTCGCGCGGAAGTAACCTCACGAGGAGGCAGCCTCACGCGGGGCTGCACGAGGCAACCTGCGCAAGGCCTCCCCGCGGTGGTCTTAAGGGACCATCGCGGGGCTGTCCGTGAAGGGTTCTTAGGAACCCTCGCGGGACATCTCGCGAGGATCCTATGGGACCCTCGCGGGGCCTCCCAGCGAGGGTCCTAAGCGACCCTCGCGGGGCCTCCCTGCAAGGTCCTTAGCGACCCTCGCGGGGCCTGCCCGCGAGGCCGTGCCAGGCCTCGTGAGGGAGCCTCGCGTAGGGCTGCGCGAGGCAGCCTTGCACGCGAGACCCCTCGCCGGCGAGGCTCTTTGTTTTGGATTTTTTGGGACTTTTTTATCTATAAATAGTCAGGGTTTTTTCAGTACACGAGGCCGAAAATTTAGAGAGAAAGATCCTCTCTTTCAAAACAAAAAAAAATAAAAACAATATTCTTCACTTTCTTCTAACTTTTTCTCGGATCAAAAACACTTTTGGATCCCGAATTTCTTCATATTAAAATCAAATTTCTTCATCAAATTTCTTCTTAAATCCTCAGATATTCTTGGGTCTAAAACCAATTTAGAACCCGAGTCTGATTATCTTTTGGATAAATAAACACGTTATTTTCCAATTAAATTACATTAAAATCCCAAGAATTAAACGAAGATTTTTGGACTTTTACATCAACCTTTTCACATTTAATCACCTAAACTACAAAAATGAACGAGGAACGCTCCCGAGAATCTGACGGACACGTCGAAGTGGATTCACGCCAAAAGGGTAAAGCCTCTGAGTTCCTAGAGCTGCTTATTTTGTGCTCCTCCTTTTCTTCTTAATTCCTTTCTTCATGTGAACCTAGGAATTATTTTATTTTATTGTAAATATTGTAATTCTCTTCTTCTTTTATTTCTTTTAATTTTTGTTTTAGAATACCCCCACGAAGGGAATAAAATATATTCCCGGATAACAGACCTCACCTTTTGCCATGCGGTCATTTTCACTAATAAAATTGACCAACATATGTGTAAATAAAAATGAACTATTTTTATTTAAATTAATAACTTTAAATCGTCGATGTTTTAATTAGGCCACATGGGCCTCGCCAAATTCAAATCGAGCATACGTGATATATCCCCTGTGCTAACCTTTGTGGATGCAGGTTAGATGTATGTTTAGGATTTATTTTCCTTCAGGTATTGCACATAATTTAAGGAAAATGTAATTAAAAGGGTAGCGGGCGGTTGCATCCCCCGATTTTTGAAGCTTTGTAATTTTATTTTTCGCATTTACTTACCATTTTGTGGATGGTTTATTTTTCTGCTTTATGGATGGTTTATATTTCGCAATACGTAAACCATGCATTTAACTCCAAAAACAACCTAAGTGCGAATATGCATAATTAAAAGAAAATGGTTTTCTGTAGATGTAATATATTGTGATCACTTAAGAAATAAGCAACTTATGCCGGACCCGAATCTCTGTGTCTTGGTGGGCCGTCCCCCGGACGTTAAGCCTCACAAGACTCTAATTCCTAGAAAGAGCTAATCCAAGTGGCGACTCCACACTAAGAGACGGCGGATTCGGGTTCGAACCGATCTTAAACGTTTTCGCCTTTTTCTCTTTTTAACCTTTTTCTCCCAGGTCCCCGACCCGGTACCTTTTCTTCCTTTTTCAAAACACCCCGGTGGACCGCGCCTATGACCCCGCACGCTCTCGGCCCACCACTCCGTGTCGCCCGCTCACAATGAGGCTATGTCGTTAACAACATTAATGTCGTTAATGACATGGTTAATATCGTTAATGACATCGAAGTTCCAGACCTGCAGAAAACACACAAAAATAGCAAAAAATAGCAAAACGAAAATCTGAAACTTCAATGATCATAACCTTTGCTATACTTAACCAATTTAGATGATCTTTATTATTCTGGAAAGATCAAGATGTTTATAATATTTTTATACAAACAAAATACTCAAAAAAGATGTGAAATCATACTAAAATTCCCAGAAAATAGATTGGTGTGCAAAAACGGAAATAACCGAAAAGAAAATGAAACTTCAAAAAAAAGAAAGCATATAAATGTAAACACACACTCTAGGAACTCAGAGGCTTACCCCATAGTCATGAATCCACTCTCTTTAAGGTCCATGAAGTCCTCCAGGAAGCTCTCCTTATTTCTTTTTGGTTGGATTTGGTTGTTGGTTAGTGATTTACTGAAAATCTTTAGAAGGGATCTATTCCTTGCCAAAGTAGATGTTTCAGAAGGTTTAGTACCCTTCAATGATAAAGATGTTGTAGACTCTCCATCCAAGACTAAACCTCAAGCATTGCCTAAGTGATCTCTAAACCTCAAGTTTGCTTAAATGATCTCTACACCTCAAACTTTGTCTAAAGGATGAACTAAACCTCAAATTTGCTTATGAGATGAACAAGTGGACCCTTGTGACCCAAGTTCATGCCCTTTTCATGAACTGAATCTAATTAACCCAAAATATCAAGTGTTGGTGATCAAAGCTTGGTGTTTTGCTCAAGAACACTCAAGAACACATGAAGAAATGCTCCCTATTGCTCTCTAGATCTTTTTCACTCTTTCTTGCCAATGTTTTTGGTAGAAATTCAGTCCCCCTATTCTGAAATCTTTATGGAGCTCTCTTCAATCCAAAGTCAACTCCTTTCTAGCCTTAGGCCATGCTTTTAGCCTTTACTTTTTAGCTTTAATCATTTGATCCCATGTGAAGGGGTGTGTGTAAGGATCGGAACCTAAATTACAACCTTAGAAGAGAGAAACTAGAATAAAGATAGATTAGGGAGAGAGAGAGAGAGTAAGAACAGAGAAGAAGAGAAGAGATTAGAGAGAATAGTTAAGGGGTGATTATGAATTTTCTTATTAATTGATTGATATGCTTACATTACCGAAATAACCTATTTATAGTAGTAAATCTAACTGCCCATGGACAGCTATCCAACTAGCCTAACAACTTTACTAACAACCTGACACAATGGGCTTTTACTCTTAATACCTGACAATACCCTCCTCCCCTTCAAATCATTCTTGTCCCCAAGAATGGAAAAAATGAAACTGCAAAATTGAAGCTAGTAACAATTCTTACACACATCACCTATACAGTAGCATATTCAAGAAAAGGAAAAAAATGAAATTTTAGAGTTAAGCTAATGTAGGCTGATCCATTCCATATAATTTTGTTTAATAATGTGCTGCCTTATAGGTGGAATCAGCCTTGCCTTTTGCTTTCCTCTGTCAAAAGGGTATGAAGTGTGATCACCATCGGCCTTTACATTATTTCGAAAAATAGATGGAGCAGAAGTAGTGTGCTTCATTCTTTTTAATGCCTCTTCCAGCTCAAATTGCTTATTTAAATCAACTGATCTTGCCTCGAAAATTAATACGGAATCAGAATCAAGGTATTTAGATTGCAAATGCGCATAATCAAGAAGGATAATCCCGCAATAATAATTCTTGAAACCATTTACTAATACATGATATAATGAAAAAGGATAGTCAAATTTGTTGTCAACATCAATGCAAGGATTTTCGAATTGACAAGGCTATTATCTATGATTTATTAAGGGTTATGGTCTAATTTGTAGACCCTTAACTGAGATGCTTAAAAAGGAGCAATTCCATTAGACTACAGAGGCAAAAGATGCCT
This sequence comes from Euphorbia schlechtendalii, assembly GCA_949673415.1. Lineage (NCBI taxonomy): Eukaryota > Viridiplantae > Streptophyta > Magnoliopsida > Malpighiales > Euphorbiaceae > Euphorbia > Euphorbia schlechtendalii. Next base: position 34,544 of record CATIWQ010870546.1, on the reverse strand, counting down.
TTACTCAGCTGAAACAATTGATAACTAAGGCGCCAGTTTTGGCATTACCTGATTTTTCAAAGCCTTTCATCGTGGATTGTAATGCGAGTGGAGGTGGTATAGGCACAGTTTTAATGCAGCAACAAAGGCCGATTTGATTTTTGTTTAACCATTGTGTTCGCAAAACCAAAGCCTTTCTACATATGAGAGGGAACTTCTAACTTTGATACAAGCTGTGACAGCATGGAGGCAACATCTTAAAGTCACTCCCTTCATCATTCGCACTGACCACCAAAGTTTGAAATTTTTATTGGAGCAACGATTACACACAACAATGCAGCAGAAAGGCATTGCAAAATTACTCAGATTACAGTATACTATACAATATAAGAAGGCAATTAAGAATAGAGTTGCGGATGCGTTATCTAGGCAGGGAGGGAATGGAGATTCTGGAATTTTAGCCATTTTAGCAGTAATTCCGGCTTAGATGACTGAGGTGCAGAATTCGTATGATGAAGACATTGTGGATCACAAATTAATTCAGGAGTTGTTGGTGACACAATCAGTGGATGGGAAATTTAGCTTCAAAGGAGGTCTTTTGTACTATAAAGACAGAATTTATATTGGTAGTAACTTACAGTTGTAAGCGAGATTAATTCGGGAATGTTATGATGCTCCTTGGGGAGGACATTCTAGTGTTAAAAGGACATTCTCTAGGTTGCAGCAGCGTTTTTATTAGCCCAAGATGCTGGAAATGGTGACTAGTTAGGTGGCAAAGTGCGATACTTGCCTGCGTTGCAAAACAAAACATTGCGCTTCTCCGGGTTTACTTCAGCCTCTTCCGATTCCTCAAGGAGCTTGGCAAGATATTTCCCTTGATTTTATTAAGCATTTTCCCAGATCTTTGAGATTCAATACCATTTTGGTTGTGGTGGATCATTTCACTAAATATGGCCATTTTATTCCTCTTTCGCACCCATTTACAATGTTGTAGTAGATAAGGCATTTATGGATAATATCTTGAAGCTTCATGGGATTCCTAGAACTATCATTTCTGATAGTAATAGGATTTTTTACTGGGGTTTTTTAGCGTGAATTAATGAGTCATCTTGGCACTAAGTTAGTCTATAGCAGTGCTAACCACCCCCAATCTAATGGATAAACAGAGAGGCTTAATCAGTGCCTCGAAGCTTTTTTACGAAGTATGTGTTTTTTAACTCTTAAAAAGTGGGCAACTTGGTTGGCATTGGTAGAAATATGGTATAACAACACTTTCCATGACTCAATCAAGATGTCTCCTTTTCAGGCTTTGTACGGTTATCAGCCTCAAATGCATAAGGTATTTGGTGGCACCACTGCAGTAGCTGCAGTTGAGGATATGCTTACTGTTCGGGAAGACATGAATTTGGCACTTAAGGAATCATTGGCAAAGGCTCAGAATAGGATGGAGCAGTACGTTAATTCTCACAAGACTGATAAGGAGTTTGTAGTGGATGATTGGGTATTTTTGAAGTTACAACCGTATATGTAACACTCTGTTAGCTTCCGCACCTCTCACAAATTATCTACTTGATATTATGGGCCCTTTCGTGTGTCAACTAAGATTAGCAAAGTGGCTTATAAGTTGGATCTTCCTTCCACTTCTAAGGTTCACCCTGTGTTTCACGTTTCCTTACTTAAGCGAAGGCCTGACTCTACTAAGCCTGCTTTAACGACAATTCCACCTATTGATGATGGGTTAATTCCACTTCAGCCAGCAAGAGTTACCAATACCAGAACGTAGAGATTGGGGGCTAACCAGTTTATCAAGTGTTGATCCAGTGGCATGGCCTGCCTAGCATTGATGCCACTTGGGAAGACACCTCTCTTTTTGGTTAACAATATCCTAAATTTTATCATTCTTGGAGTTAAGAATGTTCTGATGGGGGAGGTATTGTCACATACAGCAGAAAGAAGAGAAATGCGTCGGTTTAAAGCATAGAATTGTAATACTTGTTGTTTAATTGTTTAGCATAATTGGACGATTGTTAATTGTAATTCTACAACGCCAACTTGGAAAAATTTATTACAATAATAATAAAAATATCTCTAAATAGAATTACATTGGAATTCATTGAATAATAATCAAAATTCTTTGCTCTCTCTCTCTTTTCTCTCTCTATAACTGTTCTCTCTTGTTATTTCCGTTCACCGGAATTCTGTTTGGTGATCAATAACCTTACAGTGTGTGAGAGATCCTAGGTAAGATTTATGAGATTGTGTTTTATTCAAAGATGTTCGAGTATGTAGGGGTATGGGCTTTTTGGCCTGAAAATTGCAGAAAGTGCAATTTTAGTTCTGCTGCAACTAGAATGTCATTAACGGCATTGCAATGTCGTTAACAACATTGCATTGTAGTTAATGGCAATATCGTTAATGGTATTGCAATGTCGTTAATAGCATTGCAATGTTGTTAACAACATGGCTTCCTTTCCTTGGGTTTTTTGTGCTGAAACTGCCTAAAAAAGGTTAAGGTTCAAAGAAACAAAGCAAGCTTCCTCTAGATGAATTCAAGAACTATAAAAAATTGAAACACTAGCAAGGGAAAAATAAATTACAGCTTCATCATCGAACTCGCGAGTCTAGAGTAAAATCTGATGCTCATAACTTTGATACCAATTGTAGGACCTAGGTGGGTGTAAAATAGGTCAGGGGGTGAATGACTCTTTTTCGAGTACAACACTAGCTTCAAAAGGCAAGAAGAACTTTCTTCTGCAGCTACTTTTGAGCATTTAGAAGTTACTCATAATTCCCCTATTTTTTATGTTTTGTTAAACAAGAGCGATTTTAGCTTATTGAGTTAATCACAAGAGCAATAAATGATATAGAGTTTAGAAAATGCAAACAACAATTTTTTTTTCCTGGGTTCAGCCTCTGCCTAATCCAGTCTTTGGAATCTCTTGTCCAAGATTTAATTCATTATCTATTCTTCTTCTAGTGAAGAGAAAACCTTTTACAGTGATGATTGAAGTACCTTCCAACAACCTTCACAATTTGCTGAGCTAAACCAATACAAAAGTACCTTCCTTACTGTATTTAAGGCTTTGAGCTTCTTTCGTATAGAGTACCTTCCTCTTAAGAATTTTAAGCTCCCTCACACTAACTTAATTCTAAGCTAGTGCTTACAATCTGATTTAAAGGAGAAAATAGTGAGTTTCTGAACTTTGTTTCAATTTAACTCGATTACAAACAAATATACAAAGAATGTGTTTGCTTTTGGGTGATTCAGAAGAAGTTTGCAGTAGATTATGGAAGCTTGTTTGCACTCTTGAATACTTGATAAAATCAGCAACCTTCTTCAATGGCAGATAACATCCTTTTATAAAGGGAGAGAATGTTTCCGTTGAACTTGCATTTTTTCTTGAAATATTCCCATTATCTCTATGCAAGTTTCCGTTAAAGAATCAGTTTAGAGAGTAGCAAGTTTCAATAAAATCCGCGTGACATCTACCAGGTAGATTTTTGGTCCCCATCATTGTACTATTGACTACTATTGTTCCTTAGTTACCAACAGCTTTTGTCCTTTTTCATACAAGGTATATTTGCACGCGGCGGCATTTAATGCGAAGTCAGCTCTCGTGACTTTTAGAGCCAAATGACTAAGTTACCCTTTAGAAGGTCTTCTGAAGGTTTTTACTTCTATAGAGCGAACCTTTGGTCTTCTGAGGTCTTGATTCCTTCTGGAGCTTCTTATGCCTCTAAAAGTCTTATTGAGCTTCTGAGACTTCTTGTGCTTATGAACTTAGAACCTTCAAAACTTAATTTCTTATTTCAGAATCCAACAGTAATAATATAGTGTAATTATTTAACTAAGGTTTTTATTGTAAATTGGATATGTAACCCTAACATTATATATTACAGTACAACTGTGACTCTATTGAGTACAAAAGTTCTAAACAATTGTTCAATATTTAAATACAAAACACTTTGATTCATGAAATTAAACATAATTTTAAATTTCGAAACTCTGCTTGAGCTTGTAAAAAATGTAATAACTATGCACGGCTAAAGCTCAACCAAACTCGATTGAACAAAGATAGGCTAAACTCGATTTAAACAAAACTCAAGCTCAAGCTCGACTCGAGCTCTGCTCGGACTCGGTTTGACCAAGTTTAAGTTTGGCCCGGACTCGGTTTGATCAAGCTCGAGCTTGGTCCGAGTTCGTTAAAAAGTTAACGAAGAGCTTGAACAGTTAGTGTTCGAGCTCGGCTCAACTAGTTTATTATTCTCTTAGGAACCATAAAACAATTTAGGTGATTGTTTCTCGCAGGGAAAAAATCACACGTCCCTGTTTGGTGCCCCAAAGGTATCCTTCATTCATTTTCCTAACACGTATCAGTTTTTATGAAAGAGAAAATGAATTAATACAAGTAAGAAAATAAAATAATTAATAAAATATAAAAAATTCTGTTACGGACATAATGAGAACACAGAATCGGAGACATGTAATGTTTTTCCTCCTCGACCACGCTTAGCAACTTGCGCGATCTTGACAATCAATAAAGACCATATGCTTTATAGTTTATCCTCTAAATAAATAAAAGGGGTAAAACAAATGTTTTAGGATAAAAATATCGGATTGATTTATAGTATTTTTAATAAAATGTACTATTCATTATGTTGACGTGTTTGGTAACATGCAATATTTGTCAACGAAATCATGATGATAATATGCCAAATTTATCAATTAAAGTCAATATGTATGAAAAATATTAAGAAGTGAAAAATTAATTAGTAAATTTAATCACAACAAAAATTAATTAAGTTCGTCCAGAATCTACTTAGTTGCAACCATTAGAGCGGTTGCAAAGAGTCTAATGACGAGATGTCTAAATTAGTAAATTCTCTGTTTTTTTTAGTTTGTGGTGGAAAATATAGAGGTAAAATGTATTATGTTTATTATAATTAACCGAATATCTTTTAATTGCTTTTTAAATGACTATATTAGCATTGTTATGACAAATTATTTCTAGATTCTTTTTCTTTTTTAACTTTATTAAAAGGTGTTTCTCCAAACTTATTATTTTTTACTTTTTACTTATAAGTGTTTTTTTAACTTTTAAGATACTTATTAATAGTAGTTAAGTGTTTTTGGAAAATTGATTTTTAAGTCACTTGTAAGTTGTTGAAGTATTTCTGAAAACTAATTTCTAAGTCACTTTTAAGTTGTAAGATCTATTAAAAAAATTAAAAATGACATACAGTGTTTATTACATAAAAAATGATTTTTTGTGTGTAACTAAAGAATTTATTTACCTATATATACGTTAAACAATTCAAATAATTGTTATATATTTATTTTTCATGATAATTTATATTAATAAATATCACAACTCGGATAGATAAAGCAAAATAATATTCATGAAAATATATGCAAGAAAAGAGAACAACAAAGATTATTGGTTCAACAACAAAAAAAATTGGAAACATAGACATGATAAAATAAAGTACTAATAAATTTAATAAAATTTTAGTACAAATATTTTATAGAATATTATTAGCTTACAATGACTTGACAAAAGATTTATAAGTTATAACAAAACATTTTATAACAAATTTTTCATACGTAATTTAAGCAATTCATTAGCAAGCATATCCCTCATTGTCATCCAATAGTGAGTGTCTTCTCCTTGACTATGAACATCTCCTTGAATATATGTGTTCGTCGTATCATCATCGTCGTCGTCGTCATTGCGAGGTTGTTATGATTCTTGTTCAGTTGTTTCAAATGCAGTGTCAATATTTCTACATGATGAATGCAAAAAATTGAACTTCTCCTTCTTACCTTGTGGTCTTCGAGCTGAAGATGTTTGTGCGAAACTAAAATCTTGTAAATGATAACGAATATGTTGACCTTTATAAGGAGCAATGAAGCCAGGTATATGTATCTTGTTGCATCCCAACCTAAGCCACTTTCACCTCGCATCAAATTTTTGAACAGTATCCAATCCTTTTTCATACCATTCCAATTATTTTTTAATTGCTTGTTAGCATATCTTTTTCCAGTCCTTTCATGGAAACCATTAAACAAATTTGTCCAAGCAATTTTGGAAAAGTGAGAACCATGTTTGTTCTCTTTTCAAATCTCATCCTCTTACAACTCAAGAAATGTCGTATGCGTTTCATTATCCCAGGTAGCCGAATTAGTTTCTTTCACCATTTTAGCGTCTCTGTTTTACATAATTTAGAATGTCAAAGTTAAACTTAACAAAAAGAAAAGTGTAATGATGAACATAGTGATAGTGTTGAAATTGTGTGAAAAATTGTATCAAAAGGAGTCTAGGTATTTGATAATATAACAGAATCAATATATACAAAAAATCTAAACAGAACAGAAGGAAATACTAATGCAATGACAGCCATAGAGATAGGTACCTTCTGTGTAAAGATCAAAAGCAAAAATAATTTAGAGCAATGTTAATGTTCACCTTTTCAAAGAGGCATTTTAGCTAAAAAAATTATTGTAAATATATTTCAAAGCAAAAGAATATAATATGGTGTTTCATTTTATTACTTCATATGAACATAGCTTATACCTCAATATACATAGATTGACACAAAAATCAACACAACTCCACGAACTTTGCATAAACTCAATTAGTAGACATAAAAATAAAGTAAAAAAAGTGAAAAACATAGATTGATATACAAAAAACTGAAACGGCCATCTAGTCATCTACAACTAATTTTAGCAACTTAATATAAATGGGTGTTAAAAACAAGCTGGTGTCAATATAGAATTACCGTAAAACAAGTTAAAAACACCACTTTATAAAAATTGGCCCATATTCTAATTCTTCAATTGAATGTTATGCAACAGTTTAATCATCAATGTACTTAAAAATTTATTAAATCAGTGCCCATAAGAAGTAATGAGACTAACAATCCGTGTTTCGATCTTAATTGCATTTATTGATCTTTGAGTACCTGTAATATTGCTTGCAGTCATAGTGTTTCAATTGAAAAAAGTACACCGGGTAAGCATGTAGTTAAAAAAATTGAAGGCTAATATACTAAAAATGATTCCGTAAATCATAGAAAAATGAGTTTTTAATATTTGTTAATTATAGAAATTACAACAATTTCAATTGGTTCATGTAAGCTTGTGTTCCTAAAATAGAAAAATAAAAACTTTAGTGTACTTGAGTTCCCATGTAATGAAGCCTGTAAGTAATTTGAGGCTACCAGCAAAGGCCAAAGCCAATAAACAATGTTCATCTCCAGACAATGAAACCATTTCTCCTATTTGTAATAGAACAGAAACTTCAATTAGTGCTGATTTTCATGAGAACCCTAATTCATTCATCAAACTCAAACCAAGACAATGAATTTCACATAAAAAACCATGAATTAACAAAGATTGTTTTCGCATTTACCAAATCTGATATGGTGCAGAAGCATAGATATTTTAGATTAAAGTATGTAACGACTCATATTTCAAATTCTTACAAGGAAAAAGGCGGAGAAAAACGATTCTGATATAATGGAAACAATCTAAAGAAAGTTGGAGCAACTCATCACCTTCATATTGCAAAGAGAAGAAGCATGGAAGCATCAAAACAGAAAAGGAACGAACTGCGGCGGGATACAAAACTAACCTGTCTTTTGTAGCTCTGTCGTCCACTGGCCGTCGGAGTAGAGATCGACGGGCAAAGGAAGGAATTGTGGCGAGCACAGCAGCAGTGATTGGTGAGTCGTTGTTTGCTGCAAATAAAAGGGGAAAATGGAGAAGTGAGGCAGAAACCCTATATTTTGGGTGAGGGTAATTTCGGGGTTTAAATATTATATGAGGATACTTTAGTAAATATACGAGTCAAATCAAAGAAGTCGTTTTTTAGAAGTAACAAATTCCTCCTTTTTACTTTTAACTTTAAAGTAACTTTTTAATTATAAAAAAAGTCAAGAGAAACACTTAACTGAAGTAACTTTTAATTTAAAATCGATTTTTAAGCAGTTTTGACTAACTTAAAAGTTTGCAGAAATACCCTCTAAATAATAATTGCAGATATTTAATTACAAATTATTGTTTACTACGAAAATAAAAAGGAGATAAATAATAATTAATAGCAACCACAACAAACAAGTCATAAGTGTAACGACATACCAACTAGGTATAAATATTGTTTTATATGATGGTGTATTTTATTATTAAACATTATTACATATTAATGAGATTGGTTTAAGTGATAAATAACTTGGTATCAACTTAAGCAAGATTTCAAATTCGAATTTTATGAACGTAAAAAATCGCATTGAAAAATTTATCCACAATGATTAGGTATGCGATCCAGTTCGGATTTGAATGTAATCAAGGTAAGACTCTGATAAATTAAATTAACAACAAAAATATTATCACATAAATATAATATATCATTTTTCATATTATTTAAATTCTGGGACGGGGAAGCAAAGTTAAATCAAAATATTCATTGATTACTAATACAAGATAAGATTGTCCTTTAGATGACCGACCAGCAGTAAGCCCATGTGGCAAACGCTCCCATTTAGGGTCAGCTCACATAACTTTGGTCCTACCTTATGAATGACGTGTCACAGAATTTTATAATTTAATTTTAATATCACATTTTTTCATAATTCTTTAATTATTTAATAAAAAATTGAAATAGCCTAATTATATGATTCCACATTGCATTGCCGACTCAATAACAACTTAGGACATGCCATGCAATATAGGAATTAATTTTATATTACAAACTAATTCCATTCGTTTCAATTCTTTTATGGTATGCGTGAATTATTTATAGTTGTTTTTAGGTAGGTATAACGCTTAATGCATTTACAACAGGAATTTGTTCAAGATAATTTCTTGGCACATTAAATTTTTAAATTTGTCAAATACTTTTTTAACTTATTTAAAATGCATTAATTTACCTCTTTAATGATACTTCTCAGTTTTTGGTTGGAAAGAGAAAAATCAGATTAACGAATATTTAAAAAGTCAAACCAACCAGAAACTGATACGTGGCAATAAGTGGGGGAACTGACTCGTTTTAAATAAGTTCAGGGGTCTATCTGTCACATTTGAAAATTTATAATGACACTGAAGAAGTTCAAGAAGGTTTTGGTGCATTAAACCTATATTTTAATGAAATGTAAGTTTCATAATTTAAACTAGCAGTTTGGTCCGCGAATGTAATAAAAGAAATAAAAATTCTTGAAAAAAATTTCAAAAACATATATTTAGCCTTACTTTTGTTCTATTCTACGAACCAAACAATAGGAGGTAAAGTATAGCTCAATTAAGTTTGTGGAAGTTGCCTTGTACATGCATGTATCTCTTAAATTGGATAACTAGGGACAAATGAGTAGATTTGGTAACCTAATGAGATATTGGTGTAGATTGAGATTCTCTAATGTTCAATTTTAATTATTAGAGTGATGTTTTAGTTATTTCTCTTAGTATTGGTAAAAGATAAAAAAAATACACACTTTCAATTAAAACCAACCATTTTTCACTCAATGAATAAGATTATGTCAAATTCATTTTAATGTTTCAATTGGACATTAGAGAATCCCAATCCCGTTGGTATTGATGTTATAAAATATTTTAATGTTGAATTTGTTACCATACATGTTTGATTTATCAATTATTGTTTATTGTTGTGACCGCTAATAATTCTTTTATGTTACCAGTTACATGTACTTTCAAAACAGCTAAGTTTATTTTTCTAATAACTGTAATCAACTTAAGATTATTGTTATTAGAAAGACCCGCATTAACTCTATCTACCAAATATGCTATTTCTTGGCCTTAAAATAAACACGTTTAGGCTTTGCTTGGGATGAGGTTTTTCACATAATTTCATGGGATGGAAGCCTTCATCCTCTGCTTGGGAGTAAAGTGTGTCTCGTAGGTGACAGGATATGGATGGAGAGACGTACTTTCATTTACAGCCTTTTGTCCACTTTTTCTTCCCCAAAATCGGAGGGTTTCGAGGGGACGCTGGCATACTTTTCAATATTGACCCATCATTTTAACTTTGACATAAACATTTCTTAAATAAAGGATATTTAAGTAATTTAATTAACTATTTACCTTCATTAACCCATCACTTCTTCCCAAACACAATTTTTTTTCAACCCTTTATAAATCTATCATATACCATCCTTTAAATTACTTTCATTCCATTTCCTTTCCTTTATGGTTCTTACAAAACTTTCTCCCAATCATATAGCCTTAAGATAAATCTTTTCCACTTGTGTTTTATTGGTATACTCAAAATTTTGAGATATTAAGTTCAAGCAACTAAGACCTTGACCAATCACGAAATCACTAAACATTTCTTTTTCTCTCCACTCACTAATTTTTTTTCTATAATACCACTAATTAATTTATCTTACAAACCACACATACTTCATCACTTCCTTAAAAGTTAAATATATTTGGACACAATCAAAATCATCCACTAAAGTTGAGCTAGTAAAACAACAGTGCATCAAAATATTTTCATCTTGAAATGTCTGAGTTTCGAATTTCAAAAATATCAAGAAGAACTTGAGAATTGTGTAACGAAGATAAGTCCATGCCAAACCAAAAAAAAATTTAAGAGGTTCAAATTACTCCGGAATAACAAAAAAAATATATAATATAAAATTCAAATGATACCATTATAAAGTATAATTATATATATATAATACATTATTTTTTATTTTTTAAACAGTCACATTTTTGGTATTGTAATAATATTTCCTTCTATTTAATATAAGCGCAAATGCACAAATAAAAAATTAATTAATTGATGTTATATGTAATTTTATAAGATTTACAGATCTTTGAGTTGGATGGAAATTTCACAAACACCATATTACACTCAATTGATTGTACTTTGTTATTCTTAAAAATGTTACATGTTAATGCTATTTTTCCTAGCGAAAGAATTTAAATTTCTAATAATAAAAATAGTAACATGTATATTTTTGTTTTTAAAATTCGTTGTGTGCTAAAATAGATACATATTTGTAGGGAACAAATACAGGGTAATTAATAATTGATTTTATCTACATACTAAATTTAAAAAGTAAAAAAAACTAAGAAAAGGAAGTCAACAAGTGAAACTGCAACCGCGTTTATGAGCAGCCCTATAAGAAGAATACCGCAGGCGCTACAGTAGAATTTCCTTACCTCCGGGCTGGCCCCTTCCAAACCTCAGCTCCGTCATTCCCGAACCTCTTAGGCTCGGGTACACCATCCTATAAATAACCGTGTATTTCGCAATGCTTCTCTTACGTATGGAATCGCAGGCCCATTGGTCCTAACCAGTCTTCTCCAATCAACAAAAATACTCCGGAGATATTTTCTTCGCTTCAGGTAGTATTCATTTCATATATGGTATTTGTTTTTGCTGTCGAATCCGGTCGGACGGTGGATTTTTCCGGTTGATTTGTTTAGATCCGTGCGTCTGTTCAATTTTAAGAGGATTTTGTTGGAGATCCTCTTTTTTTTTGTTCATGTTGGTGAGATGTTGTTTGGTTGCTTGGAAAGTTGTTGAAGATGGAAGAGATGATTGAATTGTGCGAATTTACTCGTTAGGTTGAGAATTGTGAACTGGAAATTAAATTGAAGCTGTGGATTTATGAGATCGGAATTTTCCTTATTTTTCGAGCTTATTTTTGTTCGTTTTTCAGTCTCAGGGATCAAATTGTGCTTCGTGATCTTGATCTGTTTAAATTTTTTGTGATCTGTGGCTAGATCGTGATAGTCTTTGGTTTCCTTGGCGAATAGTTATGTTTACGCAGCTATTGAAAATTGAGCTCTTATTTTGTTTGATAGACGCAGAACTTTGTTTTTGCTGATGATTAGCATGTGTTGACATCTGTAATTCCTTTTATCTGCTTGTTGATCTTTGTTTCTAAGACATGATCATTTCATGTTACTTGATCGATTTGAAATGTGGTCTTAGTTAATCAAAATGATCGAACGCTTTGCAACTAGTCTCTTGTCATTTAGAATTTTTGTTTATCTTGTTGGTATTTGCAGAGATTGATTCTAAATTTTGTTGTTAGGACTCTGAATGTTGTCATTTTCAATTTGGTTTAGCAATCCTTGTAAGACGATGTTTGGCATCAGATGCTAATCAATTGTTGATTTTAAAATAGTTCTGAAACAGACGATCTCCTGGCTCATCATAGATTTTTCCTTCATTATTTTCTGACAGGAAGAAGTTTAATTAGTTTAGTTGTGGTAGGATGTGTAATATCGGAGCCATCTCAGCGTTTAGCGTGCCAATTTTGCTCCTTGCCATTTGTGAATTTGTTTTACTTGTGAGATGTTCGGATGAAATTTTATTATCATTTTGAAAATTAGTCTATTTTGGTTTTCTTTTGAGAATTTGAAAAAACTGTAACCTCTTGAAGCAATTGGATGGAGAATAAACACAAGCTACACCTATTTAATGCAATTATATTTTGGTTGCAGACTAAGAAAAGAGAATTCAGTATTTTTTTGAGAGAGATGGCGCTAGTCTCAGGAGGAAGGTCAAAATTAAACCCAGATGCCCCTCTCTTTGTTCCAGCTGTTTACCAGCAAGTGGAAGATTTCTCCCCTGAATGGTGGCAATTGGTAACTACTTCGACTTGGTATAGGGATTACTGGCTCAGTCAGCATCAGAATGCAGAAGGTTTCTATGACAACGCTGAGGATAGCGGTTTCAATGGCAATGATGTGGCTGATTTGTTGCCTGATACATTTGATCTTGATGCTGGTGAATATTTCTCGAGTTTGGATGTCCAGTTCCAGGACTTGGTCGATTCTTGTGACAGTGTGGTGGATGGTAAGGTTTCTTTTTTATAATCTTGAAACTATTAGGAATGAAGTTGCTACCCCACTGACCAAATAGATGCCATTCCAATCTCATAAAAAAACGTTTTAATGTTTTTGTATTGTAGGCAATGAAGCACTCAAAACAGAAGCAAGCTTGTTGAAATCGGTGGATGGTAAAGTTGGTGAAGCAAAGATTGTAAGTTGAATCAAGAATGCAGCACTCGGTTGCAGGTTATCCTCTCACCTGAGTAGAGTAGCATAGTTCTTGCTTTTCTGTAATTTCTGTATAGAGCAAGGCGGAAACTTTGTGTTATTCCTTGTTCATTCTCATGCCTTTGTTTTCAATTAACCAACTCTCCAGAAAACATGTGCAAATGTAAAATTTTACTAGTAAGCAAGGAAAATTATATGCATCTCTCTCTCTTTCATTGGTCTGGAGACAATTTTCTTTAATTTGCCATGTTGATACAAAGATATACTGAAAAGAAATTTACCATATGAAATGTTTAAATAGTTCATTATATTGATAAAATCCATTTATGAATGCTAAAATATGGTCTTCTTTTTCCCTCTTATTATAATGTAGGTCCTTTTTTTTCCAAAAGTTGACCTTAGTATGTTGTCTAGAGGATTTCGAGCTTCTACTTGTAAATTTTAACATAAAGTTAAAGAACAAATTCATGGAAGGGTAAATTTAATCGTATAAATAGGTCATTGATATGGACGGGCATATTTAGCATTCCGTTTAATTCTGACAGATTTATGTTAATTTAGACCACTGACCTCAAATAAATTTCAGATGGGTGTTAATATCACAAGTTCAAAGGTCGTGTCACCCCATTATAATTGACAAGATATTGTAAATCTCTCAACGAATTGTAGATTAAGTAATCAAAGTATACACTGCATTGTTCTAGACGTGTTATGTTCATGGGTCAGGGAACCCACACCCAAACCCATTTTTTTGGTTGGATTTGAACACTCAATTTTTGAAAAAAACCAACCCGAGTCCGAACCTAATGAAATCCGATATTTTATGAGTCGGTCTGTGTTTATGTATAAAGAGTTTTTCTATTAAGGAAGGACTCTTTTCCTAATTTATTTACGTCAAATGTTTACCTATTTACAAATTAACCGAACACATCAATTTTATTTACAAAGTCAAGTTCTCCTCTTCTCTGATCGATCGCGATTTCCTCTTCCACCAAGCTTGTGTTCGAATTCTTCTTCCGTCTTCATTCATAGCTTCCCTCCTCTTCCAATTGCATATCCTCCTCCTCTTCCATGGCATCTCCTCTTGTCATAAAAGGTTTCTGTTCAGAAAATATTATTCCTCTTCCAATTGCATATCCTCCTCCTCTTCCATGGCATCTCCTCCTCTTGTCATAAAAGGTTTCTGTTCAGAAAATATTATTCGCATCTCCTCCTAGTCGATGGTTTCCATTTAGATCCAACATATGTTGCTCCTCCACTCATCGGCACTACTCCTCCTCTAATCGTTGCTCATCTTCTTGCAATTTCATTTTTGTTCTTCCTTTTCTTATAATTATAATTCTGTTCACTCTTATTAAGAGCTACCTTCTCAATCTTAATTAGTTTGAATTTCTCAACTTAAAACGATCATATTTCTCAAACCATTAATTTTTTCGAAACGATTATTTTGTTCGTTTCATTTTTATCATTAAAACAAGATCTAACTCGATATACTTTCGACAAAAAAAATTGAAAATTAAAATTGGTATAATTCATATTATACGAGTTTGCATTTTAGTATAGTGTATAATTTAATTGTAATTTTATATTAAATAGTATATATTAGTAATTTTATCTTATTATATTTCTTATTTAAATTTTTTCTTATTTAAATTTTTACGTGAATTACAATTATATTAATAACATTCTTTCTCTTAATTAGTTTAGATTTCTTAACTTAAAACGATCATATCTTTTAAACCGTTAATTTTTTCAAAACGATTCTTTTAAACATTTTGTTCGTTTCATTTTTATCTTTATAACAAAATCCAAATCGATATACTTTCGATAAAAATTGGTATAATTTACATTATACCAGTTTGCATTTTGGTTTAATGTTCATTATAACAGATTTTTTTATACCAAAAATCTGGTGTAATGAACATCATAATAAATCGCAAACTCGTATAATATACATTATACCACCTGGAAAAAATCAGGTATAAAGAAATCTGGTATAAATTAAAACGCAAATTCGTATAATATGAATTATACCAATTTTAACTTTCAATTTTTTTTTGTCGAAAGTATATCGAGTTGGATTTTGTTTCAAAGATAAAAATGAAACGAACAAAATATTCTAAAGAATCGTTTTGAAAAAATTAACGATTTGAAAAATATAGTAATTTTAAGTTAAAAAATTTAAATTAATTAAAAAAAGGTCGTTTTTTTTTTTTGAAAAAAAAAAAAAAAAAAAAAAAAAACTCACGTTTTTATGTAAAATCCGATCAAGTCCGGTCTAACCTGCCGGATGAACATGTATACATTGCCCACATGTCTTCCAATAATTTGTGAAGAATCTGGGCCTCTTTGATTGTATATTGTTGTTTACCGTTTGCATCATGTACACCCTTTGGCAGCCAGAATCGCCTTGGAATTCCTAGAGTCGATCCAGTGACTGGAGACTGGGTAAGCTTTCTTTCTTTGCCAAGACATTTTTTTGGTAAACAGCTGCTCCCACAATTCAGGGTATATGGTTAAGTCCAAGATATCTAGAAAAGAGTACTTTTCCCAGGACTTCGCCTATTCGAGTCTCAGTTAATCCATACATCCCTCGAGGACTAACCAACACAAAATTTTCACATACCTCGAGGACTAGCCAATTCCTTTCACAAAATTTTCACATGCACCCAAATCCACAAAACTCAGTGGAAGGGATTCATTGAGAATTCAGTCTTAATTAATTTTTTTAAATGAATTTAAAAAATACAGGCGTTAAGGCGGTTAGCGAGTAAATGACAAATTGACAAATTTTAAATTTAATATGTTAAGTATGTATAAAACAAAAATAATATCTCTCTCTTATTACCGTTTAATGAATGGGGTGATAATTGACTCAATTAAAATCGAAGCCAATAACGTCCACACCAAATCCAAGATACAAATTAAAATTTAAATAAAAATAGAGTATCTAAATGTACTTCTGCTTTGTTTTTTGACTTGAGCTTAAAAGCACCATATGGACATATTATAATTACACCATTTACCAAAATAAATCAAATATATTATAATTATACACGTACAAAATTAGGGGCAATTTGTAGGTAAAAGAAAATGTTGCAAATAGTTAAGACCATTTTCAATACTCACGTATCTCCAACTTACAATACTCAACATCCCCACACTTACCTTACTAACCCTAACTCCCCCTTCCCCTTCACAAATACTCAACTTCACATCCCCCACTACTCCACTCGTCGATTCACTCCACCAACACCCCGGCGCCGGAAGCTCCGCCGAGAACCACCCTTCACCGGCACAACCCAACCCCACTTTCCCCACACACTCCACCACCGTAAACACCGCACTCAACCCTTCCAACACCACATTCCACGACACCACCAACTCCTCCACCGCCCCTAGTTCTCCGATCACCGGAGAACAACCCACGTCGATGTCAAACCGGAAAAGCCCTTCATGGCTGAGACGGGCTCCGGGTGTTGCCACGTTGATGATTGGCCGGCTGGTACTCTTGAAACATACGTTGATGATGAATATGAGGTTGTGGAGGGAAAGGAGGGGCTTGTTGGGGGCCTTGAGGCGGCGTTTGGCGGCGGTGCGGCCCATGGTGTAGAGGCGGCGGTAAGGGATATGAGGGTTGGAGAGTTTGAGTTGGGAAAGGGAAGGGAAGTGAAGGGTGCAAAGTGGGTTCCAAATGTGGTCGGAGGACATGGAAACGGACCATGATTTTGAAACGCAGGAGGCTTTGGCTAGTGTTGTGGGGTCAAGGTGGTTTGCTACCAGGACTAGAACCTCCCATGGCGGCGGAGAATTGCCGGAACTTTTATGAGACATGTCGGGTGATAGTGGCTTGATTAATGGGTTAGTTACTAGAGATATGAGAAAAACATGATATAGTAATGCAGGGTTAGATGTACACGTGTCATGAGGTGGGAATGCATGGGAACAATGTGACACATGAGGTTTTGAGGTGGCGAAGAGTTAGAGTGGACGGTTTTGGATCTTTTTGTGAGGAAACTCAACCTGCCATCAAGCGGTTGGAAGGTTGGTTCTCAAAACCTGGTGATTAAAGGAAAAATATATCATGTTTCCAATTAGGTGTTTAGAAAACCAATAAATCAGTTCGCTGGTAAGTTTGAGATTTGATTATTCAAAAGTAGTAATTTGAAGTTTTTAGGATCGTGGTTGCTGTTCAAGTTTTTTATTATCATTGTTATCCATGTTATTTTATTTTTTTTATACCCTTTTATTTCTTATTTTAAATTTTTATATTTCTTTTATTTGTTAGTGTTGTTTTTCTAGAGATTATTTTTTTAGAAATTTTAAAGTGAAATAAATATTTTTTTTAAATGAAAAGAGATTTTGAAGAGTAAAAAATTGATTAATAATGTTATGTATTGTAAAGTGTAATTTTCTCTTTACTTGTTGCATGGTTAAGTATTTGATTATGATCTTTTACCGATTAATTTATATTAATATATTATATGACCTTTTTAATATGATATGTTTTTAGGTCTATTATTTTGTGTTTAAAATTTCATTTTGTATGATTCACATACAAATTGATTTAAACATGTACATTTTAGTCATTTTTCATCTCTAACAGCAACCGTAAATCATGTTTTTACCAACACTAAGTATAAATTAGTTAATAATAACAATAGCAAACTGCAACAATAAACAGCAACCACAACAGTAAACAGTAACAACAACAGCAAACCTGAACAGCATTGCGAAACGGGGCCATCATTTAATAAAACTTCCGTTTTGAGATTTTTATGTTTTTATAAATTGGAATGAACATGAGTTGCAAATTTTTTTGGGAAGGCTTGAATGGGCCGTCCGAACTAAGTCTGTGTTAAGGTTTAATTGCGACTATGTGCTAATATGTAACTCATCTTGGAGATTGAGATGTGTAAGCATTATTTTAAAACTTCTCGAAAAGAGAAGTACTGGATCTTAGGTCTCGTTTGATTGGCAGAATGGAATAAATTAGAATATAATAAGAAATGAATGCAAAAAAGTCAAATATGATACATATGTCAAATGTTGGAAGGAATAGTTCTTCCTAATTTCCATGGGAATCTCGGAATAACTATTCATTCATTTCAAAGAGGAATAGCTATTCCGTGATTTCTATGGAAATTAGAAGGAGCTATTTCCTCCGACGTCGGAATCATGCATTATAATTGATGTTTTTGCATACATTTTCTATTCTATTTCATTCTATTATATTCCGTTAACCAAACGAGACCTTATAGTTTTATAACTCAATAATCTTATTTATATACTAAAAATATAGATAATTTTCAAGTGTAGGTTATAGTGACTTTGTTTTTAGTAAAATAAATTTTATTTTATCTTTTATCATTTTGAATCAGTCTTCACATCATCCAGATTTAATTATTTGATATTTTATTTAATTTTGAAAATGTTTTATCTGAATACAAATTCTGGGACTTTAGTCATTTTACTTCGTGCAATAAATATATTTGTGGTGAAAAAGCAAAAAGTAGATCAGTAAATCTTAGAGAGTATAAAGCAAGAACTTTAAATTTTGTTGAAATGAATTGAATTGAAATGACGTGTACTGAACCAAAGTTAATTGAACTGAAGTTATGTCAAAGTACATTTATGATTACACATTATTAAATTGAATTGAACTAAACATTTGATGAGTAGCTACTGTTGTGAAAATTAAACCAAATATTTAAGAGAGGGAAACCTCTACTTCAAGTGGTATTTTTTCACAAAAAGTAAACATGGGATAATAAATCCAATGTTTCATTAATATTTTCAATAATTGTTCAGAATTTAAGTAGATTATGTTTTACTTAATTCTCAAAGAAAGACGACTAAACAATTCCCAATCTTAGTTCTTGCAGATCGGATCATCTATATTGTATACAAAAAGAGGTAAATTTGTTGCTTTTGTGTCATTAATTAATACACAATATTGATTTTAATAGAATCAGTATTTTCTAATGCTCGAAGTCATTACTCCATCCGGTTTTTGTAAGTGTTTGCATTATGCGAACACCTACAAACCTACAACTTTATATTATAGTAATGTGGAACGACTTTGGTTCCTCGCCTGTGATATAGTACAAACACAAAAGTAATTTTTAGGACATGTAACAAAAAAGGCTGAAAATATAATCTGAATTTTAGCCAAACTTTTGGCGAAGGAGAAAACATGAATCCTAATTATATAACCATGCATTCCAATTTATTCCTTATCCTTCTCACGTTTTCATGCTTTTTTTATTTTATTTTTTTATATTTGTTAATATTTGTCAAACAGTTTATTTTTTGACATACGGTTTTAGCAATTTTTATTCGTTTTATTTTTATCTTCGGAAAATCCTCCATTATGATATACGTTTTCAAAAACTTTTTTTCTAACATTTCGATATCTGATAGGAACCTGTCAGAAATCTTATATTTCATTTGAAAGTTTGTTCAATTTTTTAGAAGTCTAATAAAAATATGGTATATGTTTTATATTTAATTGAAAGTTTGTTTAATGCACCAGGTTTATGTATGTACAAGGTTTTTACTATATTTCATTAATATAATAACATTATACCAGATACCTACCATATATGTCATATAATTCATAACCGATCTAACATAAAACTTCATTAGACATAAACTGTCATATAACAACATAAGTATACATACCAACATCCTACCATGTATCTCATACGTAGAAAAATGATCCATGCCCGCCCCTTTTGTTGGCTAAGCTTACTAATAGGGTTTCGATCTCTGTAAGCAGTTATCAATTCGTCTCTCTTCTAGAGCCTTCACCTTCTTTAGTTTCTAAATCTGTGATGAACGAAGAGTTTTTGGTCTATTGTATTGTCAGCTCGCAGTTTTCGATTTATTCACTGATTTGAAAATGATCACTTGCTTTCTTGGGCAATTGAATCAGGAACCGGTGAAAAAGACAAGAGGGAGTGCTTTTGCTACCATTTGTCGGACATCTAACCTCAGCAACGCACCTACTACTGCCCGTTGCAGCAGACTTTTTCTAAGAAAGAGGAGGCCTTTATTAGAATGTCTTTCATCAATCATCGGACAAGACAAGAAGGGATCAAGGAAGGATAGATCCCAATAAATGTCCTAGTTTATCTCCTTAACATATGTATACATATTAGGAATTTTACAAAATTCGCGTACATACCAACATTCTATACCAAGTATTGATAAGTGTATAATTACACTTATTATCATATTAATTTTATACATTTAACACTATAGTTTAAGTCATTTTTATACTTCATATAAAAGATTTCACATGGTATATAGTTGTTTTTTTATGCAAATGCAGATACTAGGTAAATCTTGGGAGTAAATTGATCTAAAGTGGAATTCTATGAAAAAAGAGTAAAAAAGGTGCAAAAAGATGCGTGGAACTCAAAGATTTGGGTTAGGATCGAAGTTGTCAAAGATCGGTGAAGTTACAAGGAGAATTCTGAAGAAAAAATGCAATTCACGGTCGCGACAATCATTCGCGATTGCAACTTGTTCTTCTTTAGAACAGAAGTCTGCCAATCAAAGATTCACGGTCACGATATGTACATCGCAGTCTCAACTTGGACGATTTTCTGGTTTTATCTTCTTAACTACCAACCGCCAGATAAACATGATCAACCGCCATCAACTACCAATGAAAAGACACTTATCTGAAGTCAACCAATCATGAAAATGTGCCTATCCATTATGGATTAAATCAAAGCTTCTCAACCAATCACAATGAAGAGATGCAATCTTTCGCCAATGGACATAACTCTTCGTTTGGATAGACACAACCCTTCGAACTCTATAAATAGGGCTTCAAACCTCACAAATTATGTGGCATTGGAATTAGAAAAAGTGGGAGATGTAGTGTGTGCGTAGATAGAGAGTGAAATTATTTAGTTTTCTCTACGTTCATAAGTGTTACCGAGAAAATGTTTAAGTGATTCAAATCCTTGTTTTGATCACTAGATTTCTCTACATATTCGAGCGATTGTTGTATAAGTGTAATTGGAAATCACTTATCAATAAAAGTTTTCGTTCTTCAACATTCGTTTATTTGATATTCACAAAGAATAGCATTCTAGCGGATGTTCTGTACTAGTTGAGACCGGATTCAAAGTAGACGCCGGCATTGCGGAAATTGACAACTCCCATTAAAGAGTGGATACGGTTTGATCAACTTTAGCTTTCACTTGCAAACCTTACAACTTTACTTTATTTTCTACTTATACTTTCTATTTCGAAGTTTATGATATGTCTATGTGTCATAATGTGTATTTCTTGTTAATTAATCAAGTTATATACTTTTAAGTTAACTTTAAGAGTAGTTTCGGGTTTAGCGAGATTGTGTATAATCATTGGATCTGTGATTATAACGCTGTTTAGTGAGCCAACATTTTTTATGGTAACTTGCTAAATGTGACTATGTGAGAGCGACCCGTACTAAACATGGTAATATTGTTATCCAGGTTTATATAATAGTCTTAATTCGTTTGCACTAGATTTAGAAAAGTCATTTCATGTGTTGCTCTGCGGTGAATAATTGAATATCTGAGTGTCTAGAACCGAGTCTGTTAAATTAATCTAGTGAACGTAATATCTTTAATGACCTTGCATGTTTTCTTTGCTACACTTGTTCGTAGGGAAAATCTATATATTTTTATCTTCTCTAATCTATCATACATTTATCTATCCATTCATCATTCTAATTCTTCCCAACTAAAATAAAATCATTTATTTTATTTTCTTTTATTCCGTTTTTCTTGTTGATCTTTAGTGCTAGCCCTTCTCTGTGGGATTGATATCTTTTAAAACTACTTCGCAACTGTATACTTGCAGTTATCATCATTTTTCTGTTTGATAAGTGGTATTGACAACACCTATATTTTTTGTGAACAAGTTTTTGGCACCATTGATATATAGCCGAATCTTGTGAACAAACTATTAAACTTATCAGTAGAAAAGTGGCGAACAAGTTTTTGACGCCGTTGTCGGGGATAGCAAGTTCATTCTAAAGATCAAATTGCCGGGGAAGGCAAGTGCATTCTAGAGATCAAATTACCAGAGAACGGGCAATTATATTTAATATGTTTATTTTTCTAATTTTTTCCAGGTACAAAGTCTAAAATTTGAAGAATTTGAAGAATTAAAGAATTAAAGAAGATCTCAACCGCAACATACATTTTGCGCTCGTGAATAGCGGGTTTCAAAACCTACTGTTTCAATGATTAAGGAAGTCACGATCGTGACAGGCCTTCGAGATCGCAACATGGGCCCTGGATTCTCCTTCTCAATAAAAACGGGTTTATTCTTTTCTTTACTTTCTCTTTTTCAATCATTTTTTAGACTAGCTTCAGATTTAAAATTTTGATTTTTATTAAATGTCTCACAATGAGGACATTGCGTTCTTTAATGTGGGGGACATTTGTAAAAATCCCGTAAAATAAAAAAAAATGAATAAAAATGAAAAATCGAAGAATTTGAAATTTTTTATTGATTTTCGTGACATTTATACATTATTTGTTCTTATACTTTACTAACATTTGTCCAAGGTTATTGTGAGTGTTAGGTATTTACAAGTTTGATGTAAGTGCACAACATTTATTAATTTGGCAAGGATGAGTGGTGAGTAACATTCAAGAGCAACATTCCAAGTAAGTTTCGATTTATATGTCGATGCAACATGAATTAGTATAAGTTATATAGTTTTAGTTTAATGCTTCCGATAAGTTTAAGTGGAGTAATATCTAATGGTATTCTTACTATGAGTTTTATATGCAAATCTCAAATAAGTCCTATAAGTATTAAGTGTGTTTAAAATGTTAAGAAACTATAGCCATAATACTTTGAAATTGATCAATAAAGGATGAGGGTATTAAAGAAAAATCAAAAGAAAGAGAGGACAACCAATGAGTTATGCAAAAGGTGAGGAATGGTATAGAGTAGAAATTGCAACCATTCATTGAGTGAAAAAAGAAAAGAAAGCATAGCATGAAAAATGGGTGCAAAGTACAAAGTACTTCAAAAAACATATGCTTAAAAGAAAAAAAAATGAGAGAGTGGTATGGAGCATAAAATGCAACTATTGAGAGTGTTTTAGCATCCTAGGTTACCTAAAAATGCTTTGAGAGAAATTAATCAAAGTGTGCTTTCTATGTCCTTTATACTTTTATACTATGCTTAAGAGAATGTAATATTCGAGTATGCATATAACGCTTATATGAAGATGCGATTCGATTGACTCTCCATTAAGAACAAAGGTATGCAACTAAGCTATATAAATTGCACATTACTAATTTGTGGGAAATTTTGAACTTCTACTTGAATCTTTTGTAACGTGGAATGTGGTACTCACTGCAATAGTCTTTCGCCAAATGAGGTACGAACTTGTTTACCAATTTATACACTTCTGTTGAATTTACCTTGAGGACAAGGCAAAAGTTAAGTGTGGGGGTATGATAAGTGTACAATTACACTTATTATCATATTAATTTTATACATTTAACACTATAGTTTAAGTCATTTTTATACTTCATATAAAAGATTTCACGTGGTATGTATTTGTTTTTTATGCAAATGCAAATACTAGGTAAATCTTTGAGAGTAAAATGATCTAAAGTAGAATTCTATGAAAAAAGAGTGAAAAAGGTGCAAAAAGATGCGTGGAACTTAAAAATTTGACGTAGGATCGAAGCTATTTTACAAGGAGAATTCTGAAGAAAAAATGCAATTCACGATCGCGACAATCATTCGCGGTCGCGACTTGTTCTTCTTCAGAATAGAAGTCTGCCAATCAAAGATTCACGGTCATGACCTGTATATCGTGATCGCGACTTGGACGGTTTTATGGTTTTATCTTCTTAACTACCAACCGCCAGATAAGCATGATCAACCGCCATCAACTACCAACGAAAAGACACTTATCTGAAGTCAACCAATCATAAAAATGTGTCTATTCATTGTGGATTAAATCAAAGCTTCTCAACCAATCACAATGAAGAGATGCAATCTTTCGCCAATGGACATAACTCTTCGTTTGGATAGACGTAACCCTTCTAACTCTATAAATAGGTCTTCAAACCTCACAAATTTTGTGGCATTGGAATTAGAAAAAGTGGGAGATGTAGTGTGTGCGTAGATAGAGAGTGAAATTATTTAGTTTTCGCTACGTTCATAAGTGTTAGTGAGAAAATGTTTAAGTGATTCGAATCCTTGTTTCGATCACTAGATTTCTCTACATATTCGAGCAATTATTGTATAAGTGTAATTGCAAATCATTTATCAATAAAAATTTTCATTCTTCAACATTCGTTTGTTCGATATTCACAAAGAATAGCATCCTAGCGCAGGTTCTGTACGAGTCAAGACCGGATTCAAAGTAGATGCAGGCATTGCGGGAATTGACGACTCCCATTAAAGAGTGGATACGGTTTGATTAACTTTAGCTTTCACTTGCAAACCTTACAACTTTATTTTGTTTTCTACTTATACTTTATATTTCGAAGTTTATGATATGTCTATGTGTCATAATGTGTATTTCGTATTGAGTCTTTTATATTAATCAAGTTATATGCTTTTGAGTTAACTTTAAGAGTAATTTCGGGGTTAACGAGATTGTGTATAATCACTGGATCTGTGATTATAACGCTGTTTATTGAGCCAACATTTTTGGAATGGAAACTTGCTAAATGTGGCTATGTGATAGCGACCCGTACTAAGCATAGTAATATTGTTATCTAGGTTTATATAATAGTCTGAATTCGTTTGCACTAGATTTAGAAAAGTCATTTCATGTGTTGCTCTGCGGTGAATAATTGAATATCTAAGTGTCTAGAACAGAGTCTGTTAAATTAATCTAGAGAACGTAATATCTTTGATGAACTTGCATGTTTTCTTTGCTATACTTGTTCGTAGGGAAAATCTATATATTTTCATCTTCTCTAATCTATCATACATTTATTTATCCATTCATCATTTCAATTCTTCCCAACTAAAATAAAATCATTTATTTTATTTTCTTTAGTTCCATTTCTCTTGTTGATCTTTAGAGCTAGTCCTGATATCTTTTAAAACTACATCGCAACTGTATACTTACAGTTATCATCATTTTTCTATTTGATAAGTGGTATTGACAACACCTATATTTTTCGTGAACAAGTTTTTAGCACCATTGATACATAGCCGAATCTTGTGAATAAATTATTAAACTTATCAGTAGAAAAGTGGCGAACAAGTATCTACCAAATGGAAAAAAGCAAATACACATATCAATTAGGTATCTACAAGGTACCTACCAGATTCTTACCAGACAAGCAAAAACACATGTCATTATTTATTATATCTAGTAGGTACGTGAAATTTAACCTTCAAGTCTTCAATTTTATCATCTAATAACCTCAAATTAACCATAAAATTCAGGTGTTTTTCTACTTCAAAACCTAATGAAACAAAACGGAAGTAATCAAAGCAAATTTGCAACGATTTTGGAAAACTACCAATATCCTACCAGATTAATATCTAAATCGAAAAACATGAAAATGTAAAATAAAATACGAATTTGATAAAAACACATCAATATCTTCAATTGTTATTATTCAAACCAGAATTTCAAAATGATTGGCAAGTCAAATCAAAGCTAAATCAAAATTTAGACTAAACGAAACTGAGCATAATCAAAATTCAAAAACTAGATAAAAGAGAAAATGAAAATAAAAAGAAACACATGAACGCTTGGAGAGGAGAAGAGGAAACGAAACTTGGATTGCAAAAGAGAAACGCCTATTGCGGTGAATAATGAAACGAGCGCTAAAGATGCTCTTACATTGAACGTAGAGTGTGAAATTCAAAACTTAAAAAACATTAGAAAACTGAAAAAAAAAAAAAATCATACATGAGGGTATATGTGTAATATATTTGCCTAAACCCTACAAATTTAACCAATTCCCATTTTTTACTTGTTTCTGAAGCTATGGCAGCAATTTTTAACAAGTTTTGTTTTCAAATCCCAAATTTCTTGCATTAAATGGGCAAAACATTTTAATTGGTTGGGTTGCCGTCTCTTTTTAACACTTATCATCCCCCATAATTTCTTCTATGTCATTATATTTATTTATTAAAAAATAATGTTATTTACCGCTCTTTTTTTACACTTACCGCCCCTTAAAATTAATTTTATTTCATTTATGTTTATTTAAAAAATATAAAATCCAAATACTTTTGAAATTAAAATTTAATATATAAAAATATTTATAAAAAAACTAAACCAATTGTTATTAAAAATTATGAGTAGTAAAAATATAAATAAAAATAAAGAAATATGCTAACAAATATTTGTTTGTTAAGCTTGTATTATATCAAAATTTGAAGAAGCTTCACACATTCTTCGCTAGATATTTTACTTTTTATATTCATTCACTCAAATTACGTCTCTAAAATCCATAGTTTTCAGAATCGGATCGGTCATCGAACAGGTGAAGATGGTGGTTCATGGATTTAAGGTTCAACCGGATTAAATTGGTGGTTGAATCAGATTTTCTAAAATTTTATCAAATACTAATATTTTTAATAATTTGATATTAAACAAATATAAGTTTCACTATTTCAATAATTAATAATATTTTTAATGTTAATACTTCATATATCAAGTTTATTCTTCAAATAAAAAAATACAACATAATAATCAATACAATTTGATGAAAAATGAAAGTTAAATTATTTGTGTATTCAATCAAATTTAATTCAAATGAGATCATATATTATAAATTAAATTTAAAAATTAGTCAAAATCATTTTATATTATAATTAAACTTAGGTTTATAGAATACATTTGTAAATGAAGATTTTCAGTACATATATTTAATGAAAAAAAATATTACTTTGTTTTTAAAAATATTTTTGAATTGATAAAATATTATTTTAATAAGATATGTGAATTTATTTACATAATACACTAAATAAATGAATTGAATACATAATTTAAAATTAAGTAAAAGTTTTATATTAATATGATAAAAGAAATATAATACAAATGTATATCAAATAAGTGTTGTAGTGGAGTGGTAGACATAATAAATAACAAGTTGAAGGTCTTGGGTTTGATTCCTACCTATTGTAAAAAAAATTATAAAATATTTTTTTAATAAGGATAAGTGAACCGACTGGTTTGAGCAACCGGTTTCCGGTTCGACCGGCCAGTTTGACGATCAACATCCGGTCGTTGACCAGATAGGGAATCGGGTGAAAACCGATTAGACCAGTGACCGGTTCCGGTCCGATCGGCTGGTCCGGTTTTCAAAACCATGCTGAAATCACATATATTTTTAAATTATTTATTTTGGGGAAACTTTGAAAATTTGCTTATAAATTTAAACATACAAAATGAGGGTAAGAACCTAAACGAAAAATAATGATGTTTTGACAAGATCGTGTTTTGGCAATTGATGCATACAAAGGCAAATTTTATGGGGTACTTAATTTTGTTTGAAGATTTCTGTTTAATTTCCTTATTAATTTTTTTATTGCTTTTGTAATAATATGATGAAAAACATAATAGGAAACGAATTCAGATTCTAACCTTTTCCGTATGCCAAGATCAAAGAATGTCGCATCGAATGCAAAATCAGATCCATCTCACGGTTTGTCGGAGTTTGGATATGTATCCACAACTTCTGCAATGACGAAGATCAATAACGATCAAAATGCAATGTTTTCATCACGAAACGAAAACTCGAGAGAGATAATGGGATGATATGAAAATCAATTTGAAAATTTGAATTCTCATTAATTATTATACATATACACGTTTGGTTTCCTTATATAGGAAATAGAATATGATTTATTACAATTAAATTCTTAAACTCTTAATTATTCGCAATTAATTTCTTAAAGTTCTATAACTTTTCAATTTAGTTCTAATAACTAAATTGGATCAGATCCCTTGACCCGATTGACCCGTTCACGACCGAATAGGATATTTCCAACGTAATATAATTAGTATCAGTAACTAATTAATATTCTCTTTTTATTTGTATTTTTTTAATTTTTTATATATTTATTTTATAAAAGAAGTAATTATATTATTTATTTAACAAAAATTAATATAGTTTAATTTTTTTATTAGGATATTTTTGTAATTTTAAGATGCATGTATAATATTAATATTTATTGATTATAAGGAGATCTTAATGTTCAGATATCATTTTAAATTTAATGCAAAGGTTATTGTTTTTTCTTTAATGGGAAGTTTGTAATTAATATAATCGTAAGTATTAGAAAAAGAATTGAGCAATTAAACGTATATAGACAGTTATGAAATAAAAACGAGAGTTGTTGCCAAATTAAAACCGTGATTTGTTGCTAGAATCAAGGTAAAACAATAGTCTAATATGATATTCAAACAAAACGAGAATGCAATTATTATTAGTTGAATAAAATATGCGCAAGAAAAATGAACAAATTTTCCAAATTCTGTTGGAGGTTATTAAAGTAGTTGTTTTGAAAATGCTGGCGTTTTCCAATTTCAGAAAAATAGCAACCATCTTATTTATAAATATCATGTGGTCTCCATTTACACGGAGAGAAAAAGAAGAACAAGATTGGTAAATAACAGAAAAGAGAGATATTTAGTAGTAGTGTGAAAGGTGATGGTGGCCAAAGCTACCTTCTCGGGTTATAAAAAATTGAAAATTATTGTTTATTGGAATGTAATTAGCTTAATTGTTAATTATGGGGAGAGTTCATACTCAGATATCACATCTAATTATCATCGACAGCTAACAAACCCCAACGATAATGTTCAAGTTCCTTATCATCATCAAGTTCGACAACTATCTTCGGTTAAATCATCCTTTGTTCTCCGTAAAGGGTTAAATCCTATCGTGGTACGTACTTAACTTGTTTTGTTCTATTTTATTCTGAAAAATGAATTTGATTGAATGAATGAAAATAGGTACCCTCGGGCTCACGTGTGTACCATGTGACGGACTACGGGGCGGACCCAACGGGGAGAGAAGATAGCACGGTAGCCATTGAGAAAGCGATAAAGGAGGCCGTGTTTGGTGATGGGTCGGAAAATGGGCAGCAATTGTATGGTGGTATTCAAGATTTGGGAGGGAGTCAACTTCATTTAGATGGAGGGACTTACAAGATTTCCCGTCCTTTACGTTTACCTCGTATGGGTGTCGGGAATTTTATGGTACGCTTCACCTTTTGGCTCCTACTTTTTCTGTCCTGGTTCGAATATGTAGTGTAGTTTTTTGACCGGACTAATTCGGAATTGTTAGATGACTTTCATATCAAAAGTTCTATGAACATGACAATTTTTATTGAACATTTTGAAATTTGTTCATTTCGGAACAATATTAAAAAATGCCCTAACATTTTTTCTTTCTTGTTTCTTATTGAATAAGATCCATGGAGGATCTCTTCGTGCATCGGAAAGTTTCCCGAGCAACGGGTATGTGATAGAGCTATGGTCAACGGCAACGACCCCACATTCAATCTCCTACGAGGACATTTCAATTAAAGACATTATGATTGACGCGACTTACAAAGGCGGTGGTATCTCAGTTTCAAATGCACTTCGAACAACCATAGACAATTGCTACATCTCCCACTTCACTACCGATGGAATCTACATCAAAGGCGGTCATGAAACATTCGTTAGGAATTCTTTCATTGGTCAACGCATCACCGTTGGAGGAGATCCAAGGGAGAAAGATTTTTCAGGAGTCGGGATCAAAATCTTCGGGAATGACAATGCCATCACGGACACCGTAATATTTTCGGCAGCCATCGGGGTAATGATAATGGGGCAAGCCAATATTCTAACCGGTATCCATGTATACAACAAAGATGCGCATTTAGGTGGAACCGGTGTTTACATCAAACAACCAGGTATGACCCAAGCCCGTATTACAAATTGTTATTTTGATTACACGGGGATTGTAGCGGAGGACCCGGTACAACTCCAAATTTCAGACTCATTTTTCCTCGGTAATGCGGGAATTAAGATCAAATCGTTGGATGGGGTGGTATGTCATGTTAGCATTGTCGATAATATGTTTACGGGGGATTGGACGGGGGCTCCTATAGTTGAACTTGATGAAGCCAAATCGCCATTTAAAATAATAGAGCAAGTTGTTGTTGAGAAAAACATAGTTAGAGGGATGAACTTGAAATCTACGGTTGCTAAAGGGATAACATCCGGAAATGGGACGATTTGGAACGTTGATTTTTCGGATGTGCTATTGTTCCGGAATCGAATTCAAGATGTGAGATATACATTCCAAGAAGGCGGAAGTGCATTTCCAATACATGTTCTTAGAAATGTTTCGGATAATAAAGTGACAATAGAATCAAACATGAATGTTTCTGCTACTATTCATGTTTTTGTTGATCAAAATAGTTACTAAGGGTTTTTCAATCACACATTTTTGGATTTAATTCAATAAATTTCTGCATTTTGTCTTTACTATTACTTTTGTATCTTATATATATATTTTGTAAAGTTGAATTTGCTAAAATAATGAAATTGAAGATGATATGAACATCTAGATATTGTTCACATATGTGTTGTTTTGAACTATTTTAATATAAAATTATGTCTATGCTGAATTGAATTAAATTGCTTTGAAATATTGAACAAAATAATTTTTTCTGATGAAAATACTCACGTGTTCTCTAGTTTACAAAATGAAACAATTAACTTGAAAAATAAAATGCAATGTGTATTTCGTTTAATAACTTATACACTTTAGTATTTGAAGTAAGTTATTCCTAACACATGGAGTAAGTTTATTCCTAGTAACCTTTCAACTTGACCAAATATTAAATTGTACGAGTTTTCCTTAAAGGTCATGTCTCAATTTTGTTCGAAGAAGAAAAAAGAAAAATGATATTTTTAAATGGTGAAACCGGTAAGAAGTTCAAACGTCAATTTTTGAGGAAGGTAACTATTATCATGTTCCAGAAGTTAAAGGAGTCAAAGGTTAGTTAACAGTTGACCATATTGCAAGTTGAGGAGTAAAATATGAATTATATCAACAATTAAGATTTAAAATCGTCAATGGTACATAAACATACCCACTAACATAGTGATATACGTACTTGACATGGAGGTACATAAACTTAACATTTTATTTTATTTTATTTTATTTATTTAATTTTTTTTTATTAAAACTTAACATGATATTCAAAATTACCTTTGACCAAGAATAGTACCTTGACTCTCTAGAAAAGAACTGATGCCACGCATCCTCTCATTTTCAATGTTTTGTGTTCCACAAGTGCCCTTGTCTTCTTCAAATTGCTGTTCATTCTATTTTAAGTGTATGAACAACTGTTACTTTTTCAAAGAGGAAAAATCTATCCTACTCTATATCCCCTCTACTTCTATCTTCAACCTCCATCTCAAAAAATGAAAAGCATTATAAACACCACCAACAACCAGATATTCGAATCTAATTTTATGGCATATACAAAAAGCAAGAAATAGTAAAAAAGTTTACTCAATACAAAAATCATTGAAGAATTTTGCCAAAATACGGAAGTGTTAATTCTGGTTGATATTGGGATTTCAAAATAGCCATTATAGCTAAAAAGAACGAGGCACACGGCCACTCTGAGGAAATCAAGACGCAGGTGTACACCTCGTCTTAGTTTGAGGCGGAATCCGACCACTCTCGAACTCATGAGGGATATTCATGTCGTTGGATCTTACTGAGGAAATCATGTCAATTTTTTTGCTTGTGTATTGAATAATCTTTTCACCATAAGAAATCCCCTTTTCAAGCTCGTCATTTTGATTTGGAGGTTTTTGCAAAGAGGTTGAAGGTGGAAGGAAATGTAAGGGTATAATAGTAAGAAACGAAAATAAATATTACGATAAATGGAAATCTGGCATTTTTATCGGAATTTTAATGGTCAGCGGGTTTTTTTTATAAAGTAAAGCCTACTACGGATCCCATACTATCCCCTATCAAACGAAAATCCATAACCCCAACTCCCGGGGGAATGCCGTTTAGTTGACCTGTGCTTGTTTGAATTGCCTTGGTTAATCCACTCTCTCTTTGATAAGAATTAATACGATCTTTACAAGGTTCATCTTCTTCTTCCTCTTTTGCTTCCTTTTCGTCTTTGTATAATATTAGTGAAATGCTAAATTCATGTACTTTTATATAAAATTTTAAAGTTCATGTACCATTATTTTAGTTGATGTAAAGTTCATGTACCATAAATAATTTTTAGTCTAACAATTAATTAAGGAATAATGTTTTATTTCATTCTAACCTTTTATCTAATTAACAATTTTTATATGTTCCCGCTTTCTTCTTGTTTTTTTTTGGCGGTGGAGGGTTATTAAGACAATTCGAATTAACTTCCCGCTTTGTTTTCCTTCTATAGCTCCTTCCACGACTTTTTCCCCTTTTCTATTTCCAAGATTGGGAACTGTAATCGATGGTGTCAAAAAAGGTTTCAGCTTCAGTTCCACCTTCTCCAATCCTAATCGGTAAGTTCATCAGCTTCATTTCCTTTGAATCTATTAATCGAAACCTCAGGTCATTTCTCTAGATCTTTTCTTTTCTTAAAATTTTCCTAGGTAATTGCAAGGTTGATGTTGAAGCTCAGAATTTCACTTGCCAATTTGATTCCAACTACCTTCGAATTTCTACCATCAGAAATGCAAATATCATTATTTCAGGTATGTCTGTTCTTTCTTTAGAAGCCTATATAAACCTAAATCCCAAACTACTTGCATTTGTATTTAGTGTGTTGATTTTGATTTTATTGTATTTCCCAATCTCAAAAAGTCTACTGTGAAAACTCCTGTTCACAGTTTTCTCGTATAAAAGTATTAAATGAATTAGTAATATGTGATTCTTACATAGTTGCGGACAGTGTGGTAGTTGGGGAAATATTTAGTCCATTATATAATTTTTCAGATTGATGTTTTAAACAAGTAAATAGGTTATGAACGCATTTTAGATGATTAAGGGCTCTTAGTACTGCAAAATAGGTAATTTTATTTAAGCAACTCTTATTTGTTTCTTTGTGATAGTTACGGAAGAGATTACTAAGAGATGCAACAACGGTATTGACCAATCTAAATCTGAAGGAGAAGGTATGACTGTCTACTGATTTGCAGGAAACTTTATTAAACTATATAATCCCACTTAAAATATTTATTTTTTTGAAACAATTGAAGGGAGAGCTTCCACTTCTAAAGATGACTATGCATTTATCCTTGTCAATTCAAAAGACTCTGATGATTGTAGCAGATTGTATCTCCAGGTGTGCTATGCGCTCTTCACATTTTTCTCTTATCAATGATATCTTATGATATATCATATTGAAGATGCTTCTCATTCGGTTAACTTTGTTATCTTAATTATTTCTTTGATTATTGTTTCATGTAAATTATTTGATTATTTATCTCTTTTGTGTTGATA
The DNA here is from genome assembly GCA_949673415.1 of Euphorbia schlechtendalii. NCBI lineage: Eukaryota > Viridiplantae > Streptophyta > Magnoliopsida > Malpighiales > Euphorbiaceae > Euphorbia > Euphorbia schlechtendalii. The sequence continues at coordinate 1,058 of CATIWQ010870546.1, read as the reverse complement.
TGTTTCTCCTATTTGTATGTATTTACAGGAAGCTTTAAAAATATACACAAGAGAACTACCTGCAATGAATTATGCAGCAAATACTGGAAAACAATCTATGTTCCTAGAAAAATGTGTCTCAAATGGGTATTGTTTTATGCTTTTACTCTTAATTCTAACAACATATTGTTCTTGATTCGAAGCATGTTTCTGTGCTTCTTTATCATCACTGTATTGACTCAGAATTTCTTTGTTCTCTAAAATTCTGGTTGAAACTCTACTTATTCTCTTTGCTAGATATTCTACTCTCTACAGTTCAGTTACCTATCCCATACCGTTGTCAGTTTTTTATACTTTGAGAGAATTGCTGTTAGAGTATTACTAACTATATCTTCTAAATGTGCTCTGGTGTGTTTATTTTTCTATTATTTTCTCTCATATGTGTGAGGAGTAATTTTTTGTAACAGTGAATTATTTATTTTTGCAGGAAATATTGTACACTGCTTTTGAAATTCACGAAAAATGATGGTCCTGGAGAAGTACGCATTCCCTTTTTTTTCCGGTTTCATTTTTTTTGTTTTATTCATACAAATTGTATATTTCCAGAATTAGTCTATGTTCTCAATGTTCTTCTATTTATTTCTTTCGCTTTTTCTAAAGGTTGTTTAGATCTGCATGGTTAGCAGTAATGTCATAAAAATCAAGCTTTCACCACCAACCACTGATTTAAGAATAAAAATGTAGAAATTTGCAAGAATGAAACGGAGAAATTTATGCACTTGGCAATTCAGATCTTAAAATATGACGATGGCATGAGGGATCTTGCTTTTTCTGTCTCGTCCTTTGAACAAATTTGATTTTGCTTTCAAGTTGCTCATTTATTATTGATTGAATGAAGGAATTTGTAAGCATTTTGCATTAATGTGTGGTACATCTGGATTCTTTACATTTCTTTTGCAGGTTATAGCTGCAGTTTCATATCAAATAATCCCTGCTGATACTCGATATGCTGAGATTCCTCTTGCTGCTGTTAGTTCATTCTACCAACACAAGGTCTAATTTTTGTTTCTCTTCAGATT